>JAJJMA010230604.1:0-11199 GCA_023529015.1 Papaver nudicaule
CCTATGTTGAGAAATTCGAGGCTATGTCAATATCAACAAATTGGTGGTTTTATGTATAGGTGGGTATTTTGGCTCTTGTGCAATGATGTTATTCTTTCCGCTCGGAAGCTATAAGAAAGAACTCATTGAGAGCATATTCAGTTTGCAGAACGGGTTGCATTCTGAGCTATAAAGATTTGCCTGAATAAGCAATCGCCTCTTGGCGAGACATAATAAAGGGACATTTTACGTCTTTACCCCTATTCGATTTTTCACCATCTACAGCAGTGAACAGAGTTAAGTCTTTGTTTGTTTTCGTTTCTTAGTAGACTAGATTAGTTGATTCCTTGTGAGAACTTGTTCTTAGTTTTGCCTAAGGAATATAAACTATATCTGAAAGTAGTTTGCCTTTTCATGCTTTTTAGATTTTTTTAGCATGTACTACTTTATTTCATTAATAAAAGTTCTTTAGATGATTATTAATGATGTTTGCAATACTTGATTTGTCTACCTCAATCTTATTGCAACACATAGCTCTTTCCATTACCTCGGTAGTGATGCAAAGTTATGTCTATTACAAAAGTTAAGCTTTTTCTCATGATCAAGAAACTTTTGATTATATGATTTTTAGGGTTTTCACAAACTCGGAATCATATACTCTTTTCCAAAAATCTGGCTAAGGGAAATAGATCATAAACAAAGGTATACTTGATAACATTAAATTGTTTTGTCCATGTTAGGCTTTGTAAGTTGTTCTTTATTGAATAACACCACATGGGGGAAAGTTCTTAACTGAGTTTGCGCTTAATAACAAATCTTTATGGGGAGCGTGGATGTGGAATATTAGGAGAAAATTGTGTCTATATTTCTCCAAAGATGAATCAACTTAGAGATCATCGTCCTGATTTCCTAGTGATGTCATCTTAAACTTGGTATGCGAGTACTTAGCTTGACCTATCTCCATAGGTTTATGAAAGCCTAGTCTCAAACTACTTTGTCATATTTTTGTGACAAATAGGGGGAGAATACATATAGTTCTTGTTCTTGTGGTTCATAACCATAGGGGGGGAACATCGTATGCTTACTTGATGTACTTTTTCAAAGTATCAAGTAAGGGGGAGTAATTAAATTTAAGAAGAAGCATCGTATCAGGTATGGGTAGAATCACTTTAAAAGTTTTGGTACACAGACTTTAAAGTTTGCTCAGATTCTTACTCTTTGCACAAACAACATGTGGGATTAACATATTAACCCATGTAAGCTTGAGCGTACCTTTGTAGTTGTTTGAGCTGGGTATATTGTAAGTGTTTTCTACGAATTCATCAACAAGAGTTAAACGAACACATCAAGACTCAAGGGAGAAGTTGAAGGATTCAAGAAATCAAGATTCATCTGGGTTAGATCTTTATTGTATATCTTTTGAATCCATGTGTAAATTGGTTTTGTCACTAAAATTGACAAAGGGGGAGATTGTTAGGGCATTGTCCGGTCAAACCCACTAGCGTTGGTATGTCAAGCTGGTTGTCAGTTTTAGGTGTCAAAACACAATCTTGATTTAGCCTAGCCCACTAGAGTTTAGATTTCGGAATTGGGATATAGACAAAGTAGTAGAGACCTTGAAGATGAAGACTCTGAAGACAAAGAAGACATAAATTATTCTTCATCGACAAAAGGTTAGTAGGAGTTATGACTATTATGGAAATTCTTCTATTCTACTTATTCTATATTTCGAAATAGTCGTCTACTTTAGTAGAGATACTAATATCGATTGAGATCGTATTCTTGTCTACATGACCATGTGTTATGTTGGTATTTGTTCCCACGAATACTAAGGTTACAAGAATGCATAAGATAGATTCGATACAATCTTTCCATAGCAATAGTTTGCTTGCAAATCACTTGTACGATATGGGTGAATCTAAAGGAGTACTCTTGAGCAAGAGTCTAGTTGATTATAGCTGAGGGCATCTAACACGTCTAAGTACTGGCCCAACCCAGAACTTCCACCGGATCCAGTTAAACCATAATTCTGAACTAAGGCGGTTCACGAACCGGTTCGTGAACAGTGACTCTGGATTTTCTCCTGAGTTCCAATGCATCAATTTGTACACGTACATGTACGTGAACCACAGATTCGATGTATCTGGCCGGAATTCAGAAGGACGGTTTGCGAACCGTCCAAGGTGAATATTCTATGGAATTTTCACACGGGTTAAACTCTGACTCCTTTATCTCTTAGTTGGACTTGGTTATCACGAAATATCTTATGTGGTCCATCTAACGAATATCAATGAGTCAATAAGATAAAGATTATATCTGGTCTGTTGGATTTCTATCTTGAAGTGTTTTTGAGCTAACAAAACACTTGGCAGATAAATGTTTAATGAATTCGAATTGAGATTAATATTTGTTTACTTGGTTTGCAAGTTAGGGTTTCCTAAACTTGTGGGACAAGTAACTAGTTGCTTTATTCCTAAGCAACCTATCTTATTGAGTGCTAAAAATAGAGGGTTTTGGGATGAAAAAGCGCAAGCATCAAGCATACGTGAGATTTCTCTGTGGAATTGATCGTAAACTCTTTTCACTTCGGTGAATGCTTGTTGTGGTATAGTCATCCTCTATTAGGTAGCACTTCCTCTGTGGGAATTACCTAAAGACTATAAAGACTTCTCTTGAGAGTTGGGAAGCACAGGTAGGAGATTGAGACCTTAGTGGTTGAAATCGGAGTAACCTGTAACCTTGGTAACTTGATCACGTTCTTGTCTATTCTACGGTCCTTCTCTTCTGATATAAGGCCATTCAAGAACTGATACGTTACTCACATGGTTGAAAGGAAGCAACGCACGGATGCACTCGGTGTTGTAAGACCTAGTTAGTTCCAGTTGTATAGTTTCTTAAGTGATTCTTTTTACAACTGAGGTAGAGACAAGTTGGGCATAGTTAACTCGGTTTACTTGTCAGTTGTCATCCCCCGTTTGTAAGTAGATTTCCGTATGACCTGGAGCAATCCGAAGGAAGTCACTTTGTGTATGTCAAACTGATAGAGGACAGTTCAAACATACAGTTGATAATTGAGGTTACAAATCCGGAATTATTGACACAAGCCTTTAACAGCGGTTAAAGAAACTCCTAGGCCTGTAAAGGACGTCTGCTAGGGGAATCAAGTGCGTGACGATCTGTGGGGGATCTAGAGACGTAAGGAGTGCGACAGTAGCTAATTCGCTTGGAGGGCTAGAGTTGGTCTCTGATACATCCCAGAACGAAGTCTTATATTAGGCTAGTGTTTGTAGACAGTTTGTACTATGTGATGTTCAATCTGGACGACGTCCCGAGGTTTTTCTACAAGTTGTAGTTTCCTCATTAAAAAAATCTCTGGTGTCTTGTGTGCTTTACTTTCCGCATTATATTCTCTGATTATATAATTAAAGCAAACACAAGAAGTACGTTATTGTTAACCTGATCGTTGTCCCCAATCCATCTATTGGATTTACCAAGACCTTGTCTTGTGTCGGACTGATCACTTCTGATCCAAACTCAGGTTATAGAGATTTGGATATTGATTTTTGAGATCGTCCAGATCTTACCATAAGACTCACGAGCCCAAACGAAAAGTTGGTAGTATTTCGGTACTCCTTCTTTTTCACTTACTAGTTACTACCATTATCTTTGTTTTGTGAGGATTCACTGTAGCAGTACCAACACATGTGGAGAAGGAGAGAGATGACTGTATTGATTCTGCAAGACTCTTTTTAAACATTGGAATAAATTCTCAATCATCAAGTTTTCTTGAAATGAATTTACTCCAGTTTTTAAACAGAGTCTAGCGGGACTAGTATGCAACTACGAAACGGGACCTGTCGGTGTCATTCAAGGACAGTTCAGTTCCTGTTGGTGAGTGAACTCTTACTATACCTGCTCAGAAGATTAATGTATGAGTATTTGGTTGAATTAGATATATGTTGCAGTTAGGTCTTCCTGTTGTAGGAGATAGTTGAGGTCAAATTTTGTTCATGCTATATTTGCTAGATTTATAAGTAGTATGACATATTATATAGGATAATTGTTAGGTATTCATTGATCCCCTAAATTTAGCCGATGAGAAGCAGGTTCACTCCTTATCCTACGTGCGAATCGGTTGCTTCTTATAACCAATTTACTTACACGTAGTAAAATGAGTGTTCTAGCTCATTTAGTGCTATTGCTTTTGAATTTATGAATGTTTGTAGTTGTAATAACAAGATTGAATCTTTTTTTATGATTTCCCTAAGTAGTTTTTTTCAGGGATGATTTCTAATCGTGGTTCATGATTATTAATATGATTATAGACGACTATGTTATGGGGTCATATTATGTTATTCAAGTGGTTGTTCTGTCAACTATACGTAGACAACTGAAAGATTTGTTTCATTGTTTCCCAGAACTCTCACATCTGAGAACGACAAAGCAAAATGAAGGTTGCGTTAATAATAAAGATCTCTGGGAAACCGCTAAAAACCATTATGCGTCCTATAACATTAGAGAACATCACATAAATTGCAAATTGCTAAAACACACAACCTTCCAATCTAGGGGTAGTAATAACACATGCAAAAATGTATGTATATCTATTTTGCCTTGTGCAGTTTTATCAATTTAGGATTGTGAATGAGTAGTGAATGGAATGGAATGATTTTCAGAGTTTGAATGAAATGATTGTGTTAGTTGAATGAGAATGGATGTATTTTAGTGGGAATGGATTGAAAATTACAGGATTCAGTATTGCAGGTTTAGAAATGAATTGTATTGCAGGTTCAGGAAATAACTGTATTGCAGGTTCATAAATGAATTGTATTGCAGATTCCGGAATGAATTGTATTCCAGGTTCAGAAACGAACCGTATTCCAGGACTACTATTAGGGGTTCAATTGTAGCGCATGGCTTAACACTTGCTAGCGTTTTTTTATTTTATTTTAAATAATACAGTTTCTTCTAACGATAACAGACGTTACACAAATCTGTTAGGTACCAAAAACACGTGTCAATTCAAAAACTGTTACAAGCAATTCCCACGAATACAAATGTTGACTCATCCGTTAAAGTTTATCCATTACACACCGCAGTTTAACGGCATTCAGACGTTGCTGGATCCGTTACGACAGAAAGACAGGTGGCAATCACTGAACCGTTAGACATAGAATCTATCAGTATATTCCGTTACTCTTTACAGTTGGGGGATCAGTTACGCAAATGTAACGTTGCTGTCTGTTTCAAAACAGTTAAGAAAACTGCCAGCTGGCAAACAGATAAACCGTTACTGCACAAAAAACACTATTGGATATAATGTTGCAGTTAAGAGTTATTTATCAGTTACTGCACACTGTAACGGGTAGACCGTTACAGTAGGCTGCCACGCGGCACGGCATGATGGTATTCTTCATCCGTGGCAATGATTATTGCAACATATGCGTGTGTTACTGTAATTATAATTACACCAACGACATATTCGTTGCTGTAATTATTGCAACGGTAATAATAACGGCGCTACGGCAACGGCCACTTGACGTTGCTTTTATTTTTTGCAACGGTCCACCGTCGTTGCTGAAAAGCTGTTTTCGTGTAGTGTAAGCTTATCTTCAGTTTTAACTCATGGTCATTAGCACTAAGATTTGATCCTTCGTAAATCTCTGCTAGTATTGGAAAAAAATATGTAGATGGTGAAAATGGAAGCGGGACAAAAATGTAAAACGACTCTCTAATTATGCCTTGCCAAGAGGCAATTGCATACTCAGGCACATCTCTATAGCTCAGAATACAACATGTTCTGTAAGCTGAATATGGTCTCTATGAGTTCTCTCTTATAACTCCCGGTGGAGAGAATAATATCATAGTGCAATGCTAAATAACCCCACCAACTTATGAAACCACCAATTCACTTCATGTCGACATCGCCTCGAATTCCTCGACATCAGAACTAAATTGCTCACTGGTACCATGGTGGAGAGTTAACAGAGATGCATCCTCATGGATTTCCTCTTAAATACGACTCGACATCTGAGTCTCAATGAAAACCTCAAAAACATCGCGGCTCTAGGCCTGTCCAGAGCCCTCTGAGAAGTATACAACAACCTAAACACACTTAGGCAGGCCACGATCTAAACACATAATGGCCTAATATACCATGGATAAGCATGCCATGACCTAAAATATGCCATAGCCCAAGTGCAAAAACATGCCGTAATCAAAGTGGTGTGGCCTAAATGCACCACAAATACTTGACCTTGGCAAATGGCCAAAGCCGTGGCCTCAAGACCATGGCGCCATACTCATGGAGCCACAAAGATTGGCCTTGGCCAATGGCCAAGGCCGTGGCCTCAAGGCCATGGCGCCATGCTCATGGCGCCATAAAAGATTGGCCTTCGCCTATGGCCAAGGCCATGGTGCCACGTCCATGTTAGCCATAGAGCCATAGCCATGCAACGATTATTAACTCAACACAACCATGCAATATCTGCACTACACGAGATATCAAAACATCACACGGGGGGATAACTTTAGGGGTATTGGTCTGGCGGTCTACGACAGTTAGAAAGAAACTGATAGAGATGATTGACAACTACGAGAAGGTGGTGCTGAGTGGACACGTTCTACACGGCTCTAGCAGTTTTAGAGCTCAATTCATGTCCTCCGCTCCTCAACTCTTCCACGGCTTCCACCTTCTCTGTCAAGAGATCAGGGTGAGTTCAACAATATAAATAGAGACTTCCTCTATCTTCCAAGGTAGAACATTCATAACACCACAGAACAAGTAGAACACTTGAAAACACCAGAACCTCAGAGCAAACATACCTGAGTACTCAACACACTTCTAGCCTTAGAGATTTCCAGTCACTCTGACGACGGAGATCTTGAACTCTTACACCCAGAAACACACATCCTCAACCTGATCTCAAATTTCTTTCATTGTTTCCCTCCCTAGATCAACCTCTATCTTTTCTGTGACTGAAGCAAGACTTGAACGCCCATTGACTTGGTTTAGGCTTGTCTTGTTCGATTTTGATCTCGAGCACTACGAAAGTACCCAGAGACGGTACCGTGTTTTTCAGGCAAAAACATTTGGCGACCACAGTGGGAGATCAATCTCTCGGTTTCAGAAAATTTTCTTAAGATGTCTGAACTAGGGATGAGATCTAATACTGAAAAACCTAACGCTCACATCAATACCACAACCTTGAACTCTACAAAAGCGACAGGCTCCAACAACAATTACCCACCATCGACCAAGACCCAGACAAACGACGGGGAAGGAATGAACCTGCTGGCGACCCTAAGTATAGAAGAAGTAACCCGACGACAAGATGTTCTCGCCAACCAGCAGACAAACATCACTGTCGCTCTAATGGAAATTACAACTTACCTCTAATCCCTTGCAGGGAAATTGCCAAGCGCTCCTACCGTCCCAGCAGTAGAAAGAATCATCGCACGAACGAAAGATGAGTCTCTTTGCGCTACAGTCAACAACCCTGAAGACTCACTACAAAAGCGACAGGACAAGGCTATGGTTCAACGCCACCAAACCCCTAATCCATCAACCCAGAAGCTCTCGCGGGACTATACTCCCCATCCATCCCGACGTATGATGGAACTGGCAACGCCCGCGAACACGTTTCACGCTTCATAGAATCTCTGAAGGAGTATGGATACAGTCACACCTTAAGGCTCAACGAATTTCCGAAGTCTCTCACTGGAGAGGCCTACCAATGGTATGCTCATCTCACACCAAAAGCCACTAGTATCTGGAGTGAATTGGTGAACGCCTTCTTCAAAGAATACCTCTTCGGAAAGGTAACACCCTTTGATCTGAGCAAAATGCATCAAAAGGCTGGTGAATGCCCAGACAATTATGTAAAGAGATTCAGGGAACAAGCTCTCGGCTGCTGCACTCCGGATATAATAGAGCCACAACTAGTGGAAGTCTTCACCAGTACCATGACCGCTATCTATCGAGCTCTCCTAGAGGATCTTCAATTCCAGACTCTTGCCAAACTTCAGGAAGCAGCAGCACGATCAGTCACAATAATGTCTACCTTGAAGGAAAAACTCCTGAAGTATGGAAAACTTCATGAGGCCGACAGAACCCCTGTGCCTAGAAACTCACTCTCGACGGTCGATAACAACAGAAAAAGGAAATCAGAAGAACGTCTTTCTGAACACAGGGCGCATGACTCAACTTCAACGACCTTGATGAGAAGATTGACACAAACGCCGGAGGAAAGCCTACGACAACAACAAGATGGGATCAATCTGCTGAACGACATCTCAACGAGAGAAGAAAGAGAGCTATTGGACTCCTGGGTTCAAGACAAATTTGTAGAATTGCCCGAAATTCTGAGATTTCCCAGCACCGAAGAGATGGCGCATCCTCGGTATTGTCACTACCACAGGGGAATCAGCCACGCCACGATCCAATGTTACAGTTTCAGACGTATCCTCAGAGACCGTATCCTCAAGGCTAGGACGTGTTCTGACGAACTACATCAAGGGCCTCCACGCATCCAAACTCTCAATGTCCACAAATAGCCAGTGAATCATAGGGTGGAAAGTCTAACACATCAATTATGTAAAATTTGTTAATACATAATTTCGGATGGACACGTGGTACCATCTCCGAAGATGATGCACAGAAGCGATGTGAACCACGAAGGACAAGAGCACACCCCACGAAAGCAGTATCTCATCACGAGATGATGAAATCCAAGGGAGGAGATTGAAGGATCACCAACCTAGGATACTAGGAGAAAGAGGCACGCCAAGGAGCAGTCACAGCGCATTAAATGTTGTAGACAGCATGATAGAAATCGTCTGTCGAGTGGGGATTGGTCCAACCAACGGTGGAGCGCAGAAACCTAGACCAATAAGGAGCCGACAGCGCAAAGATACAACAAGGATCCTCCATATAATCGTATGATGAGCCAGTATTGGATGATAAGGGCGGTTACCGAAGATTGATGATCAGACTAAGGAGCATCAAGAGAACGAAGCAACCAAGGATAGCAAAGAGCGACGCCCACTGAGTACTATAAATACCCCCTCTCTTCAGTAGCAATGGGGGTCGCATAGTTTGGGAAGGATAGCTAGGAGTGAGAATCCTTGGGTTAATACTCTCAAGATGTTATATGACCTCTATCCATAACAAATTGAAGTGACTTATAGTGTAAACCAGAGAAAACTTTACAGCTGTTGAACCTCGTTAATTGTTGTGTTGATTATCATTGCAGTCATATTTATTGTAGTTAAATTCATTTGATGATCATCTCCAAGGTGATCCCACGATTGTGGTCGGTAGCCAACTTGGTTCATAATAACTAACGATAATACGTTCAAACCCTTGAACAAGATCCCTGGTTGTTAACGAACAGAGGCCACCAACAACCTAAGTAATCGATCCTTTAACAATATTTACTAGTAGTATGATATGGGAAAATTAGTATCAACAGTTTGGCGTTAGAAACAGGGACCAGTTCCTTGTAAATTTAAACAACCAGATTTTAACAAAAATCCCAGTCAGTGAGTTTTTTCCCTTTTCTCATCACCTTCCGTATTTGGTTATAACTCGGTTTGGAGGAACACCAAAGATTGATACCACCTTCTGGTGAGCTATGATCTACTAATGAGAAGCTAACTTGGTTTTAAAATTAGTAAGTAGGCAATATCCTCCAAATCCATCAAAAAAGGATTTCTTATTGAAAAAACCACCAGATCGATTTCTTACTAATAGTTCAGGTCTTAGTTGAGGAAATAGGCTATCACTACCTTCTCAGACTTGCCTAAGGAGATAGTTGGGTAGAAAAAGTTTTGTACTACTGAAATACACTCTACCATCATCTTCCCTTTTCCATCATATCAACAGGAAAAGGAGTGGAAGAACCCATGGCTAACGAAGCAAGGCCGTTGGTGACTAGAGGCCGATAGTAACCCGCGCTAACACGGAGAAGGTTACAATCGCTAAGGGCTCAAGGGGAGACCAATCTGGATCTAGAAGACACAATTAATTTACCACGGAGTTCACACAAGAGCGCGGTAGCAACCCTCAGCGAGCAATTAGTGAACAAAAATCCTTTATATGGAATGGCGTTACCCGCAGAAGAGAGGTTGAAGAAGAAGACCCAGGACGAGACCAAATTCAGCACACCCCTATCGAACAGACATGAAACTCGGTGTCAGTTCACACGACAACCTCGTCAGAAGAATCAGAAAATGAAATGGGACCAATCATCAACAACGAAGTTAACAACGGAGCCGAAGGAATGAATGAACTCCCTTTAGCAGCGCAGCTGGAAGCCTTACTCCAGGACCAGAGAGAGCAGGACGAGGTTCTACACGCCTTGACTAAGGAGAATCAAGCATTGCAGGACAGAGCCGAAGCCAGAGAGCGATAATCGCGAGCCCGAAGCTATCAAACCATAGGAGAGGATGAGGTAAACTTGGAAGCGCCACGAAGCTATTCTTCACTAAGAAATAGGATTCGGGTACCACCACCCATATGCATACCAGGAGGGTATCAAGGGAGAATAACCTTATGTAGATGGTGAAAAATGAGAGAGGGGCAAGATTGTCAAAACACTCTCGAAACCATGTCTTATTAAAGGCAATCGCCTATTCAGGCTCATCTTTATAGCTCAGAGTGCAACCCATTCCATGAGCCGAATAAACTCTCTATGAGCTCTCTCTTATAACTCCGGTGGGGAGGTAACATCGTAGAGCAGTACTAATGATCTCACCAACATATTAAACCCATTGATCTGCCCAGAGTCAGGCCACTTAATGGTACACGGTGGAGAATCAACAGAGACGCATCCTCATGGATTTCCTCTTAAATACGACTCAACATACGAGTCTTGGTGCAAACCTCGGAAATATTGAAGCCCCAGGCCGGTCCGGAGCTCTCTGAGAATCATACACCAGCCTAAACAGGCCTAAGCGGACCTAATCCCAAGTTCAGGATGGTCTAGCATACCATGGATAAACACGCCATGACCTCAAGTGTGTTGTAGCATAAGCACTCACACCACTACTAAGGCACAGGCTGCCCAGAGTCGACCTTGGCCAGATGCCAAAGCTATAAACGCCACATAGCATGGCACCATAAACCATGAAGTCACCATGGATCCACGAAAATCAGCTTTGGCCAAGAGGACAAGGCCATGGCATAAAACGCCATAAACCTACTTAGTCTGGCCAAAA
>JAJJMA010230656.1:0-12893 GCA_023529015.1 Papaver nudicaule
GCCATGGCGCCATACTCATGGAGCCATAGAATTGGCCTTGGCCAAAGCCAAGGCCTGGCCACAAAGGCCACGACACCATACT
This sequence comes from Papaver nudicaule, assembly GCA_023529015.1. Lineage (NCBI taxonomy): Eukaryota > Viridiplantae > Streptophyta > Magnoliopsida > Ranunculales > Papaveraceae > Papaver > Papaver nudicaule. The sequence continues at coordinate 83 of JAJJMA010230656.1, forward strand.
CATGGCGCCATAGAATTGGCCTTGGCCTTGGCCAAAGCCGTGACCGTAAAGGCCATGGCGCCAGAAAATTGGCCTTGGCCAAAGCCAAGGCCATGGTGCCAATTGCGCCATAAGAAAATTGGCCTTGGTTGAAGCCAAGACTGTTAGGGCATTGTCCAGTCAAACCCACTAGCGTTGGTATGTCAAGCTGGTTGTCAGTTTTAGGTGTCAAACACAATTCTTGATTTAGCCTACTAGAGTTTAGATTTCGGAATTGGGATATAGACTAAGTAGTAGAGACCTTGAAGACGAAGACTGTGAAGACAAAGAAGACATCAATTATTCTTCATCGACAAAAGGTTAGTAGGAGTTATGACTTTTATGGAAATTCTTCTATTCTACTTACTTTATCTTTCGAAATAGTCGGCTACTTTAGTAGAGATACTAATAGCGATTGAAATCGTGTTCTTGTCTACATGACCATGTGTTATGTTGGTATTTGTTCCCACGAATACTAAGGTTACAAGAATACATGAGATAAATTCGATATCATTTGTCCATTGCAATGGTTTGCTTGCAAATCACTTGTTGGATATGGGTGAATCTAAAGGAGTACTCTTGAGCAAGAGTCCAGTGGATTATAGCTGAGGGCGTATAACACGTCTAAGTACTGGCCCACCCCAGAACTTCCAGTGGATCCAGTTAAACCCTATTCTGAGTAATGACGGTTCCTGAACAGTGACTTGGGATTTTCTCCTGAGTTCCAAAACATCAATTTGTACACGTACATGTACATGAACCTCAGATTCGATGTATTGGGTCGTAATCCAAGGTGAATATTCTCTGGGATTTTCACACGGGTTAAACTCTGAATCCTTCATCTCTTAGTTGGACTTGGTTATCACGAAATATCTTATGTGGTCCATCTAACGATTCTCAATATGTCAATAAGATAAAGATTATCTCTGGTCTGTTGGATATCAATCTTGAAGTGTTTGTGAGCTAACAAAACACTTGGCAGATAAATGATAAAGATTTCCAATTGAGATAAATCTAGGTTTCTTTGTGTGCAAGTTAAGTAACGGGTTCGTTTTACACGGGCACTTGCTAAACTTGTGGAACAAGTAACTAGTTGCTTTATTCCAAAGCAACCTATCTTATTGAGTGTTATAAATAGAGGTTTCTAGAACGAAAACCACAAGCATCAAGCATACGGGAAGTTTCTCTGTGGAATTGATCGTAAACTTTTTTCACTTCAGTGAATGCTTGTTGTGGTATAGTCATCCTCTATTAGGTAGCAGTTCCTCTGTGGGAATTACCTAACGACTATAAAGATTTCTCTTGAGAGTTGGGAAGCGCATGTAGGAGATTGAGACCTTAGTAGTTGAAATCGGAGTAACCTGTAACCTTGGTAACCTGATCACGTTCTTGTCTATTCTACGATCCTTCTCTTCTGATATAAGGCCATTCAAGAACTGATACGTTACACACAGGGTTGAAAGGAAGCAACGCACGGCTGCACTCGGTGTTGTAAGACCTAGTTAGCTCCAGTTGTATAAGTTTCTTAAGTGATTCTTTTTACAACTGAGGTAGAGACAAGTTGGGCATAGTTTACTCGGTTTACTTGTCAGCCCTCGCTTTTAAGTAGATTTCCGTATGACCCGGAGCAATCCGAAGGAAGTCACTTTGTGTATGTCAAACTGATAGAGGACAGTTCAAACATACAGTTGGTAATTAACGTTGCAAAGCCAGAACTATTGACGCAAGCCTTTAACGACGGTTAAAGCAACTCCTAGGCCTGTAACGGACGTCAGCTAGGGGAATCAAGTGCATGGCGATCTGTGGGAGATCTAGAGACGTAAGGAGTGTGACAGTAGCCAGTTCGCTTGGAGGGTGGAATTGGTCTCTGCTATATCCCAGACCGAAGTCTTATAGTAGGCTAGTGTTTGTAAGCAGTTTGTACTGTGCGGTGTTCAATCTGGACGAGGTCCCGAGGTTTTTCTACAGGTCGTAGGTTTCTCATTAAAAAAATCCCTGGTGTCTTGTGTGCTTTACTTTCCGCATTATATTCTCTGATTATATAATAAAGCAAACACAAGAAGTACGTTATTAATAAACCTGATCGTTGTCCTCAATCCATCCATTGGATTTACCAAGACCCTGTCTTGCGTTGGACTGATCACTTGTGATCCAAACTCAGGTTAACAGATCTGGATATTGATTTTTGAGATCGTCCAGATCTGACCATAAGACTCACGAGCCCAAAGGAAAAGTTGGTAGTATTTCGGTACCCCTGCTTTTTCAAAGACCATGGCCATATGTCCATAGCGCCATGCTCGTGGCGCTACACATTCTTAGTCTTGGCCAAAGGCCAAGGTTGCTAACATGAGGTTGGCACAATATACATGCTGGGTTGTGAAAGTCGTAAGGCGGATGCGAGGTGGCTGAGTGAGGCCTGGGGCCTGAGAGGACCAATCGGGGACTAGTCAAGGATTAAGCAGATATATACAAATATATATATATATATTAGTGGTGTTCATGTTACAAAAAATAATTTTTATGGGCGTAGTTGTCTTTTGGATATCCAAAACCCTAAAAGAATAATATCCTAATTATCTTCCAGTATATTCCAAGGGAATATTCCAAAATCACTCCTTCCATTTAAGGTAATTGGTCAAACTCTTCTATATTAAATTAAAAAATAACTTAATCGTTTGATGTTTTCTCTCTCTACGATTTTTCCCCCTCATTTGTTCCTTTTTTTTCTCCCCTTTCTTCGTCAGAGAGGCACTTATTCTTCATCTTTGATGAAACAACACAGTAAAGCAGACCATTTTTTTTTCTTTAGCAAAGCGGCGCCCGGATTTATGTAAAGTCGGACAGAATTCGTCCTGAGGCGCCGCCTTATCGGAGATCCGCCTTTTACTGATTCGCCTGAAAATTTTCGGCAGCCTATTCCTGCCTAGGCGCCGCCTTTAATAACCCATTATACATGACGCTACACCTATCTTGGCCAAAATCATGGCCATAGAGCCAAAGAGCCATGGACACGCAACGCTGCTTAGCTCAACGCAACTACGCAACATCTGCATGCTACACGAGATATCAAAACATCACACAGGGGGGATAACTTTAGGGGTATTGATCTGGCGGTCTACGACAGTTAGAAAGAAACTGATAGAGATGATGGACAGTTACAAGAAGGTGGTGCTGAGTGGACACGTTCTACACGACTCTAGCAGTTACAGAGCACAACTCATGTCCTCCACCCCTCCACTCTTCCACGGCTTCCACCTTCTCTGTCGAGAGATCAGGGTGAGTTCAACACTATAAATAAAGGCTTCCTCTATCTTCCAAGGCAGAACACCACAAAACATTCAGAACACTTTAAAACACCAGAACCTCAGAGCACACATACTTGAGTATTCAACACACTTCTAGCCTTGGATATTTCCAGTCACTCTTACGACAGAGATCTTAAACTCTTACACCCAGAAACACACATCCTCAACCTGATCTTAAGTTTCTTTCACTGTTTCCCTCCCTAGTTCAACCTCTATCCTCTTTGTGACCGAAGCAAGACTTGAACGTCCATTGACTTGGTTTAGGCTTGTCTTGTTCGATTTTGATCTCGAGCACTACGAAAGTACCCAGAGACGGTACAATGTTTTTCAGGCAAAAACACCTAGGGATTCTTTGTGTGAAAGACAAATAACGGGCACGTTTACACGTGCACTTGCTAACTTGTAGCACAAGTAATCTATTGCTTTATCTCAAAGCAACCTATCTCATTGAGAGCTATAAATAGAGGATTAAAGAACGAAAACCACATGCATCAAGCATACGCGAAGTTTCTCTGTGGAATTGATCGTAAACTCTTTGCACTTCGGTGTAAGCTTATTGTGGTAGTCATCCTAGCAGTTCCTCTGTGGGATTTACCTAACGACTATAAAGACTTCTCTACGTACCTCTGTGGTTGTTATTTGATTAACCTGTAACCTTGGTAACCTGATTACGTTCTTGTCTATTCTACGGTCCTTCTCTTCTGCAATAAGGCCATCCAAAAACTGGTACGTTACATACAAGGTTAAGAAACCAACGTACGGCTGCACACGGTGTTGTAAGACCTAGTTAGCTCCAGTTGTGTAAGTTTCTTAAGTGATTCTTTTCATAGGATGGGGTAGAAACAAGTTGGGCATAGTTTACTTGGTTTTACTTGTCAGCCCCCGCTTGTAAGTAGATTTCCGTATGACCTGGAGCAATCCGAAGGAAGTCACTTTACGTATGTTAAACTGAAGAGGACAGTTCGAAACATACAGTTGATAATTGAGGTTGCAAAGTCGGAATTGTTGACATAAGCCTTTAACAACGGTTAAAGCAACTCCTAGGCCTGTAAAGGACATCATCTAGGGGAATCAAGTGCGTGACGATCTGCGGGGGATCTAGAGACGTAAAGAGTGCGACAATCGCCAATTCACTTGGAGGGTTGGAGTTGGTCTCTGCTACATCCCAGGCCGAAGTCTTAAAGTAGGCTAGTGTTTGTAGACAATTAGTACTGTGTGGTGTTCAATCTGGACAAGGTCCCGAGTTTTTTCTACAGTTCGTAGTTTCCTCGTTGAAAAAATCTCTGGTGTCTTGTGTGCTTTACTTTCCGCATTATATCTCTGATTATATAATTTAAGCAAACACAAGAAGTACGTTATTCATAACCGTCGAGTTGGTCCATAATCCATCCAGGGGATTTACAAAGACTTGTCTTGACTTGGACTAATCACTTGTGATCCTACTCTGGTTATCAGATTTGGATATTGATTTTTGAGATCGTCCATATCTTACCATAAGACTCACGAGCCCAAACGAAAAGTTGGTTGTATTTCGGCACCCCTGTTTTTTCAAGCCACAAGGATACTATTCAGGTGGAATGGGTGTACAAAAATCTGTTAGAAAACAAGGATTTTTGGCACTTCAAGTCCCCTACTGAGTGCTCATGGTGTTGAAGAAGGATTCTCGACCACAAGGTCATTGCAGCTAAGTTTGTGCTTCATCTCATTGGCTGTCAAGTCTACCAAGCCGTGGAAGGATAAATGGTTGTCTCAAGGTAACCTTCTTAACAGGTTTCTCACTCACATGACCTATGATTTCTCCTATCATATGGATGCTACTCTCAGCAGCTGCTTGGAGAATGGTGATTGGTCTGTTCCTCCCAATCTTGCTAATTCCCTTGGATACATTGTGCTTGACATTTACAATGTTAAGTCTGACCTTCTTATTGAAGACAGGATTGTGTGGCCTGCTGGCAAATCAGGAGTGTACTCTCTAAAGGAAACCTATAAGGCTCTCATCCATCACCCACCCACTAAGGATTGGAAACATATGGTGTGTTTCCTAACTGCATCCCTAGGCATTGCTTCATAATTTAGCTCGCTATGCACAGAAGATTAAAAATCAGATACAAACTCCTCTCTTGGGGACTGTCTGTTGACCATGTTTGTGTCTTGTGCAATATAATGTTAGAGGATGACTACCATCTGTTGTCTTAATGTAGATACTCTACCTCTATATGGAACAAACTGCTCAGGCTGCTTGCTTGGGAGGCACCAGACACACATATTTTGATTAGCAGATGGAGCGGTGCAAGCTTCATTTCAATGGATTTAAGGTTGTGGGCACTATAAGGAAGCTTACCTTTAATGCCTTCATATACAACATTTGGTGTGAGAGGAACCAGAGGATTTTCTCTCATAAAAATACCCCTTTTAAGCAGCTTTATCACATGATTGTTGAAGAAGTCATACTTAAGCTCAAGTCATGTGATGTGACAATGATAGTCAGTAATGAGAATAGAGCTCTGGCTGCTGCTTGAAACGGTGACTCCAGCTTTGTTATTAAGGGTTATATTCCTGTCAAGAAGGTGATACCAGCTTATAAGCTTCAGGGTGTTGAGGCTGGGCTAAATCTTGTTAAATTGAAAACCCATTCTAAGGTTTCTGTCAGGACTGATTTCATGACAATGTTCACATAACTTACTAGTACGAAGGATATGCCTCCTTGGTATTGTCATCATACCTAGGAATCAAACAAGCGTCCGACTGTTTTACTGAGTATTATGTCCTGCACACTTACAGAGAAACTATCGAAGCTGCTGATAGTCTTGCCAAACTGTGTCCTAATGGGGGCTTTTTTGAGGTGAAGCCTGACTCCTTCAGTGAAGGCCTTAAGAAGACTGTGAGAGAAGACACTGCAGGAAAGGTGTATTTCCCTTGTTTGTTGTTTCTTTATTTTTGTGTTTTCTTTCTTTGTTTTTTGTTTCTTTCATTTCCCTTTGTAGGTTTGGATCGCTTTAACCCCCTCTCATTTCCAAAAGAATTAAAAAAAATAAAAATAAAATAAAATGTCTTAATCATGTCCAAGTTATTTGTCTATCGAAGTATTATTACTGTACTATTCAAGTCTTACATAATGTGCAGTGCACCTTGTTTGATCTTCGAAATATAATGCAAAAAGATCTTCGAATCTCTGTCTTTCTTAATGGCCAAATAGACATATCAAACGCGATAAATAAAACATAATTTCAATGTCGGGGCATTTTTTTTCAAAAATATAGTCGGAATTGAAACGATTTTCCAATTTTCGCACGACAATTAACATAATATATAGCAAAAAAAAATGTTTTTTGCAAAAACATCCAATATTCTATTATACTCTCTCCGTCCCACATTAATTGAACTAGTTCCATTTTCATTTTAGCTGGAGGGAGTATAAAGGAAAGACCCCTTAGTGAAGCTTTAAATTTTTATGATGATTTTGCCCCTATTTCTACAATTGATAAGTACTCAAATTTATAATAATTCAGGAAGGGTATAATGGTCATTTAAGTCACAAATTACGCTTATTACCACTTTACCCCTGCCAATATATTTCAAATGCTAATTTATATAATCACAACAAGGGCATATAGTAGTTTGCACGTTCTTGAGAGAGATTTCTCATTATCATCTTCTCTGCAATAGTAATGTTGATTGTGATGGAAAGTAGAGAGATCTAGCAACCCTTCTTCAATAAAAAAATAAATCGTTTAACCTTCAATTAACATCAAATCATTTATAGTCTTACTTCACCCACGATTAAACACTCGACAGTTGTTTCACTATCATCAACACAGGTAGCTTTTCTAAGAAGGGGAATGAGAGGAAAACATGGAGTTAGGTAGAACTAAAATTAATAGTGGCTGGCTACCACTTTTGTGATACCAGTGCTACCAACCTTAGATGGCACCTAAATCATTACCACATCACCCAAAATTTTGGCCCACCATCATAGAGAAAACTAATTTCGTGTAGTAAGTTGCAACGCTCTAAACATGTGATGTGATGATGGCTTTTTTGTATGGAAATGGAGGTTCTTTTGCTGATAGTGGTTAGGCTTTTCCACAAACAGTAGATATGCGAGATGGAACTGGGCATGGATATGATTGCTTGCTACAATTTATTTTCTCTTGCTTCATTTCTCTTCCGCAAAAAAAAAAAAAAAAAAAAAATCAAGATCAATTTTTGGAATTGTGGATACCCCAAGTCTAGTAGGGTCTAATGGGTCTAAGATATACCTATCTAGGCCCATTCAAATGGGGCTTGGGTTGAAGGATCTTAGAGATCTAAGAGATAAGGAATGGCAATTATGTGAATAAGTGATTGAGAGGACACATGGCAACCTAAGGATAAAACGAGATCTCTATACATAAGACTCTAATGAGATCATTAGAGGGCTAATTTTGGAGGTTGAACCATTTTCCCTAAAGAAGAGAGAGAGAGAGAGTTGCTACCTCAGTGACTCGGATCGGATTTATATCTTACCCCATTCACAGTTGGCGATCACACCGGAAGACCGATTTCCAGTCCAGCAGAATGCATTCAATGCGGGAAACGCCAAGCGCGCCCAGGAAGAATGTCGAGCAGGTCTCTGAACCAGCTTGGGACTACGTCTTACTGGAGCACGAGCCGACGAACAGCGATACTGAAGACACAAGGGAAACGAAAGAGTGTCAATGGGAATCCTAAGCGCGCAAACAGCCTTAACGCAGGGAAGGAAGGCAGTAGCTGCACCACCCGCTAGCAAAGACGCGCAAACCTCAAGCCTAGCTGACATGCGACAGGAGTTGGCGGTGCACGCAAAGAAACAACAACAGTTGATAACTTTAATACGACAGAAGGAAGACGCGGCCGCATTGGGGAATGTCGGTCCGGTCGACAGAATCGATAATGAACCAAACATCACCGGAATTGTCCCCGGAAAGTTGGCATCCGCTGCTATGAAGGAAGCTCGGATAGGGATGACAGGTTCTGGCGCGTCGAGTGGGGGAATTTCCGAGGAAGACTTGGCCAAATCATTGAGGAACATTACCGCGTGGCGAAACAGGATCACGATATAGCTCTCTCGACCCACCATATACAAAGGAGGTCGCGGCTTACGAATTCCCATTTTGTTACACGTCCCCAAAGTTTAAGGTATACACAGGACAGGGAAACGCGCAAGAACTTCTTGGCCGTTTTCTCTCGGCGATGAATGAAAATGCGAGAGATGGAAAGTTGTGCATGAAGGAATTCTCGAAATCCTTGTCCGACACCGCATACACCTGGTACGACAACTTGAAGCCCGGGAGCATCGCAACATGGGAGGAGATGGCGCGTTTGTTCCTCAAGAAATTCTTTTCTGCTAAGAGGCGGGTGACTACCGTTGATTTGGCGCGAACATCGATGGGGATTGATGAAGATCCCATGAAGTATATCACGAGGTTCAGAAGTCACGCACTCGAGTTAAGTGAAGATGTGCCAGAGGACAAATTAGTGGAGATTTGTGTTGGGAGGATGACCGCCACGCTACGCTTCGCTCTATCAAATTTTTAATTCCAGACGTTTGTGGAATTGGAGGAGGCCACGGCACGAGTATCTGACTGCCTCGGAATATTCCACCAAGCAAAGATAGAGCAGACGTGGTACAACTCAGTTAACTCATTGAGTGTGGCAGTTACCAGCAGTGGGCCCGTTCCAGGAAACAAGCGCCCGGCACCGTTCCAACCATATCAAGGCGCGGCGCCACAAGGAGGACGAGGTGGAAATAATTTCAACAATCAGCGTCCGATTCCACCACCCTGCACGAAGGAACAAATCGAAAACCTCGTCGATCAATGGGAAGCTAACAGAGAGATCAATTTACCACCCGTTGTGGTAGATTTAAACACAGTCGACAAGGCGCACGAACAATACTGACACTTTCAGAGGAGAGTAAACCATCCTACCCTCAATTGTTATGGTGTACGGACCGCTTTCTAGAGGAAGGAAAGAGCGGGAGAAATCGATCTCGGGCGGCAGAAGATAGATAAAGACCCACTGCCCAAGCATAGTGCTATGATGATTTCTCATGATCCGCGAGGCGAAGATTGGGCGCCGTGGGAAGACATTAAGGAGGAGGCGTGTGAATTAAATCGGTCTTCGAGGGAACTGACAGCGTCGCTTTTCAATTCTCCAAGACCATCATCGCCCAACAATTTTTCGATTCCCTTGGTTTTAGCGAAGATCAGACAAGAGAAGCGTCCCAAGCAATTGCCGCAGTAGCTGCAGGGCATCAAGTGCTGTCGAAAAGGAGAGTCACTTTTGATGACAGTGACAAATGCATCCCCGGAGAGCACTTACGACCACTATACCTCACCGCTACTATCAATAGGCAACAACTGAGAAGGGTGTTCATCGATGGGGGAGCTTCACTAAATCTCATTTCAGTACACACCTTAGATCTATTGGGAGTATCTCGAGGAGACATTAGAGAACGAAAAACAGTAGTGCGCGGGTTTGGAGGTCATACCCAAGAAGCAATAGGAATCATATGCCTTACTGTGTTCATCGGACCAATCAGGGCGTCCGTACCCTTCCATGTGCTGGACGACCATACCTCGTTTCATCTACTATTGGGCCGCGGGTGGATACGTGATCATCGGGTCGTGGCGTCTACTTACCATCAATGCATCTAAACTAACATTGGGGGAAAACAGTACAGAATCCTCGCTACCAATAATCCCTTTGGACCTGAGGAAGCATATATGGAAGAAGCCGTTTTTTGCAACCCAATGGGGCAAAATGAGACAGATACGATAGGTTTGTCTTGCATGGTCCCCTTGCCAAAGTGGGAAGAAGAAGAAAAGGCTTCGGTTTTTCAGTCCTACTCGCTTGGTTACGCCTAAGGAGAAGAGGAAGATATAGGAGAAGGTGTCTGTGTTCAACCCCAAAAGATTAGGGGCAACGGTCGAAGCAAAGAGGCAGAAGCTAGAGCTGGAACCCCAGTTTCATCGTTTCGCCACTCATAGTGGAAGACATGTATACAGATTATAGCAATCAGCGGAGGTGATGTCAACTAACCAGTCGTGTGAGGCATCCACGAGCCAAACGACATCACCTCCCGATGAGGACGAGGAAGTAACATCAGAGTCCTTACCTAAGGAAGGACCCGTAGAAATACCGTCCCTAGATGAAATGGAGGAAGTTAACATCGGGGACGAGGAGGAACGCTTGATCAAGATCAGCGCTTCGTTGGGAAAGATGGAGCGACAAAAGATGATTGAGCTGTTGAAAGAATATAAGGACGTCTTTGCTTACACGTACAACGAAATGCCAGGTCTGGACGCGGAGTTTGGTCGCCCACTCCTTGGATGTAATGCCGCATGCTCGGCCGGTAAAACAAAGGGGTCGCACTTTTCATAAAGACGTTTCCCTGGCAATAAAGGAGGAAATTGAACGATTGGTAGCGGCAAAATTCATTGAACCTATAAAGAACGCGCCTTGGTTAGCCAATATAGTGCCCGTAATAAAGAAGAATGGGAAGATCCGCTGCTGCGTCGATTACAGGGACCTGAACAGAGCCTGTCCCAAGGACGAGTTCCCGGTGCCCAACGTCGACATGCTGGTAGACGCAACCAGTAACTACCAAATGTTCTCGTTTATGGACGACTACAGTGGTTACAATCAGATCAGGATGAACGCCGTGGACGCGCATAAAACAACGTTCCAGACGCCCTTCGGTTGTTTCTACTACGTGGTAATGCCGTTCGGACTGAAGAATGCCGGAGCGACATACCAGCGAGCCATGGTGTCCATTTTTCACGATTTGATCCACATGCAAGTCGAGTTATATGTTGATGATATCGTGGTCAAGTCCCAAAAGAAGGAGGATCACATGGGACATCTGCGGATGGTGTTCGAGCGTTGTACACAGTATAAGCTCAAAATGAACCCTTTAAAATGTGCTTTCGGGGTCACTTCTGGCAAATTCCTGGGATTCGTAGTCACTAGCAGAGGGATACAGGTAAACCCGGGAAAGGCACAAGCAATACTTAGCATGGACAGACCCACCAACATACAGGAGCTACACAGCTTCTTCGGGAAAGTGTCATACATTCGAAGATTCATACCAGTCCTAACTCAGATGATGGCGACTTTCACCCCATTCCTAAGGAAGGGATGCACGTTTCAGTGGGGACAAATCCAACAAAGCGCCTTCGAAAACATAAAGAGATGCCTGACCTTCCCCCGAGTCTTATGACCACCAATACCTGGCGAACGTCTGCACCTCTATCTGGCATACACTTCTGAAGCTATACGAGCGCTCCTTGCTCAAGATTTAAGAAATGACCAGCTTTTCCCCATATATTGTGTAGGCCGCGTCTTGAAAGACGCCGAGGTAAGATATCCTCGGATAGAGCAAGCGTGTTTAGCTCTGATCTACGCGGCCCAAAAGTTGAGGACATATCTCCTAGCACACCAAACTGTAGTAGTGGCCACAACAAACCCCATGGTTTACTTGGCTGAGCGACCGTATCTAACTAGTCGAACCGCACGATGGTCCTTACAGCTGTCGGAATTCGGACTTCATTATCAAAGGCCACGAGGCAGAGGACAAGCGATCGCAGACCATCTAGCCGTGTTTCCGAAGAGTGATGAAACTTGTATCCACGAGGACATCCCAGGAGAAGTGGCGGAACTCAACGAGGAAGACGCTTGGGATATGTACTTTGACAGGTCGTCTTATGGATCGTACGGGGGAGCGGGAGCCGTGTTTGAGACCCCGCGGAAGGAATTGCTCTCGTTCGCCTTTAAGTTGGATTTCGCGTGCAGTAACAACGTAGCCGAGTACGAGGCATTTCTCATAGGTCTTAAGCTCGCCGAGCAAATGGAACTTCCTCGACTTCATGTACATGGCGACTCCAAGGTGGTAGCCATCCAAGCTGGTGGAGAGTTCCATGTCAAGGAGGAGCGTCTGGTACCTTATCGCGCCGAAGCATAAGAGCAAATGGCCAAATTCACTTCGATAGAGTTGGGGCATACGGGGAGATCCATGAACAAGCATGTTGACGCTCTAGCCACACTAGCAGCAAAAATCAACTTAAACGGTAAAGAGGAGGGCTCGATCTCGTGCACAGCCAAGAATTCCCCAGCACGTGGTTACAAGAAATGAAATTCGAAGAGGACAACGATTGGAGGAGGGGAGTCATGAGGGAACTTAACAAGCCCAATGAAGAAAGGTCGATGTTGTTCAAAAAGCTGAAATCCTTCGTGATCATCAAGGGGCAGCTCTATTATCGAATGGCTGGCGGGGCATTGTCACGATGAGTAGGAAGTAAGGAAGCGGAGAAACTCATGACCAAAGTCCACCAAGAAACCTGCGGACACTCGGGGGTGATTCCCTTGTACAGAAGACTACAAAGGAAGGGGTTCTATTGACAAGAGATGGCAACGCAGGCCGCGGCGTTACAAGGCAACTGTGCAGAGTATCAGTCACCACCGTAACC
>JAJJMA010230666.1:0-10574 GCA_023529015.1 Papaver nudicaule
CAGTTACGAGAAGATGGCGCGAGTGGACATGTTCTACACAACTCAGGCAGTTACGGAAACCAACCCATGTCCTCCACTCTTCCACGACTTCCACCTTCTCTGTCGAGAGATCAGGGTGAGTTCAAAACTATAAATAGAGGCCTCCTCTATCTTCCAAGGCAGAACATCTTTCCAGAAACAACCAGACATTCAGAAGATCTGAATAAACCAGAGCCTCAAAAATAAACACGCCTGAGCAACCCAACACCCTTCTTGCCTTGGATATTTCCAGTCACCCTCACGACGGAAATCTTGAACTCTTACACCCAAAACACATCCTCAACCTGATCTCAAGTTTCTTCGTTGTTTCCCTCCCTAGATCAACCTCTATCCTCTCTGTGACCGAAGCAAGACGTGAATGTCCATTGACTTGGTTTAGGCTCGTCTTGTTCGACTTTGATCTCGAACACTACGAAAGTACCCAGAGACGGTTCCAGGTAAAAACACTAGTTCTTTCGAGACTAAATGATTTCCAGGTATTGTGCATACTCCATCCCTTGTGTTGAATTTCAGTTTTTGATGGTATGTTGATGGTACGGCCTGCATTACATGTAGCCAGTTCCTCCCTAAAATCACATTGTAAGGCGACTTTGTGTTTAACACCAGAAATGTCACTAACGTCGTAATAGGTCCTGCTTTGACTGGTAAAGTAACTGCTCCCATTGGGTAGGTCCTTGACCCGTTGAAGCCTATTATTGCAGAGGTGTTTTCTTTGAGTACTCCCTCTTTTGTTAGTTCCATCTGTTATGCTGCTTGAAGATAAATGATATCGCATGTTGAACCTTGATCGATTAGAATTTTCCTGCAATACCAATTGTCAATTAGTAGTTCAATTACTAAGGCATCAGAGTGTGGTATAGTTACTCCAGCCAAATCATGTTTTGTGAAAGTAATGTCATTCGGTGGCAGAATCAGCTCTCTGCTTTTCGCATCAAGGATACATCATGTAGAGTTTACTTCTTATAGCTTTCTCTTTTTGTCTGAGATATCTACTCTTATATTGTTCACAGGCATTTGATCTGAATGGATCATGTTCACGCATCCTTTGACAATCTTTTCTGGGCTTTTACTTCCTGGTTGTGTTGTACTCAGAATAAATTCTTTTAGATATCCTTCTTTTATCTTCCTGTCGATGAATCTTCTTAAATTCCTACAGAAATTAGTGTGATGACCATATGATCCATGATATTCACAATAGGATTTCTCTCTTCCACTATTTCTCATTGGTCTTGGTGGTTCATAGAACAGCTCGTCCTTAATTCGCTTTAGTATTTCTTCAGGGGATGCATTTAACTTTATGAATGTATTTTCTTCTTCTCTCCATCGACTTTCAATATCTTCCCTGTGGACTTTCTTCTGATCTGGCTGGTCCATTGGTGACTTTGGCGAATGTACTCTCTTATCCCCTGAAATTGGTACTGTTGCATAAATTTTTTGTTCAGGGAACATCTTCTTGTCTGAATTTGTTAGACCGTTGTCTTGTTCTCTTCGCACGAATTTCCCGGCTTTTCCATAAATGTCATCCAAAGAATTCGACACAGAGCCTGAAAATGAATCTCTTATGGGTCCTGGTAGTAGTGCTTTTTTGAATAGTACACATATCATTTTTCATTTTCCTTCCCCACTGGTGCTGCCGCCGCTTTGAATCTACGCAGAAATTATGTAAATGATTCATCTGGCTGTTGTTTTACATCGAATAGTATCTCAAGGACATCTGTCTGTTTGATATTGCATGAATAATTCTATTTGAATTTGTCTCGAAGATCTTCATATGTTGTAATTTTATTTTCAGGCAAACTGCTGAACCAATTAAGAGCGTCGTCTTGTAAACTGCTTGGAAATAAGCGAGCCATTATCAATGTATTGTTCAAATATAATGCCATCATCTGTTCATAGTAAAATGTATGTTCATTTGGATCGGTATCTCCTTTGAATGTCCTGAAAGTTGGTAAATGGAATTTCTCTAGCAAACTGCATTTCTTGACTATAATTGAGAATGGTCCATCATGAAATTTCCTAGTTGGATCAATTTTTGGCTTTGCAATTAGTAATATCACTTTATCCTATTGCTCTCGAAGCATTCTTATGATCTTTTCTTCAAATGTCTCTGGGTGTCTTGATATTGTAGTTCTTGTTTCTAATTCTGTTGGTATATGGCTCATCATTTGTTGATTTGTGATTGCATTTGAGTTGTTTCTCTGTGCTCCTTGGTAACTGCATATGTCATTCCTATTTGACTAATACATTCTTTCTGGTACAGATGTCGGTAATTCTAATGGAGATCTGAATCTTCCATCAATTGAGTCCGGATTTGTGTTTGACACTATATTTGTCGCTATTGATTGTCCTGACTGCAGCATCTGTAATCTTCCTACCTTCTCAGTTAATGTAGAAATCGACTTCATCATGTCTCTGAACATGTCAGCTGGTAGCTCGATGACTGGTGACCGCGGTAGCATTGGTTCTTTTCCTGATCTTCTTGTATACGGAATATCTGCGATGTCATCAATTTGGATTGCAGTTGGCTGAATAGCAGGTTCCGACATAGTTGTTGACGAAAGAGGGATTATCTCAGGAGCTGATGGTAATGTGCTACTCGTCATTAATTGTTGTGTTGCTGGTTCTGATATTATCTCTGTTATCACAGGTTCTGTTGTTGTAGATATTTGTGGTGTTGAAGGTGCAATAATAGTTGGCTGAATACTTGGTGCAGGCTCTGCTATCGTAACTTGTGGTGTTGTATCTGGTCTTGTAAGTGTCCATGGTGGCATTCCCAGAGTGTGCACTGTTGTTGTGTTCTGACTATTAGATGCTTCTCCTTGTTCCGCGGTGGTCCGTTGAGGTGATGATATTCCTGATCTTGTCTGTACGCGCTTTGGAGCCATCTTTCTTATGAACTTCACCAATGAAAAATCAGATAATTAGTAAAACTTAATAATAATAATAATAATTTTTTTAATAAAAAGAAATCTAAACTGTCATGAAATTCAAATAATTATATTTGAGTATAATTTAATGAAATCTTGATATTCTTCATATATCTTTGCAATTCTTAGATTCTCCTTATTTTGTTGTCGAAATCTTTATCAGATCTGAAAAGGAATACTTGTATTCGAAATTTGGGTTAGCGAAATTCAAATCATGAAAATAATCTTTTTAGAATTCTTCTCATATTATCTAATCAAATATCAGTTATTTGTTGTATCTTCATTCCAAGAGATCTAAATGAAAAGCATAAGAAATTTAGTATTTAACATTTGATTCTAACAAGATATGCTTCGCTGTCTACTAATTAATCAATCACATTTCGCAATATGTTTGCTAAAAAATCTTATAATAATGATGATTAGATTTATATTTTCTAGATCTAAAGCATCTATCTATTCTATTTCTAGTTTATTTTGGGATATCTGACGGTTGTAAACATTATCGTAGTTTAACATCTATCTACCGAATCAAAACTTCTAATATGTGTCTGTACGTACTTGAAACAGATTCTGTGCCAAGTGTTTCATTAACTAACTCTTCAAATCTAGGTTTTCATAATCCAAAGGTTGAAATACATTTCTCTATATTACCAAGTATGACTGGAATCCGAAGAAAATAATCTAAATCTGGATGTAAATAAGATTTAACTGTATCAAATTATGAATCATGCAATATATTTCGTAATCTAAACATGCAAAGGTAGAGTTTATGCATTTTGAAATCGTAATAATTTAATTTAATCGATTCTAAAATGAAAAATAATCTTATAAGTTAAGAAAAACTTCCCTGAATTTCGATTTCTTTTAGATCTGTTAGCTTTTATGGTTTGATCACGTCTTTAAATCTTCTTATCCATAATTTCTTTATCTTTCTCTTTTCATTCATCGGTTTTTCTCATGAAAACATTAAAAAATATTAGATCGATTTCCCAATTGTTATTAATTGGCTATATGTACTTCGAATCTATCAACTAAAAATGTTTATGTACTCAAATTTCTATTTAAACAAGTAAATTTCTAGATCTGAGATTTTTACCGCCAAAAGTTTCCGATCAATAAAAATTATTAGATAATGTAATGAAATTCATTTAAAATCGTTTTAAAACCTTCAAATATGAATATTAAAGATGAAATATGCTCAAAATATAAGAATTCCCCTCAGTCGGCGCCAAATGAAGATACGAAATTAGGTTTAGATCATCCCTTCACCAATTATCCGGTGTGAATCCGGTGATCTAAGAGATAATTAGACTTTACTTTGATCTACTATTCTTCTCCTAGTGTTTGAATCTACTGGATCGACAATGTGTTATGAACGATTTGCTTCAACTAACCATATCAACAGTAAAGTAAAGAGAGAGATTGTTTAGAGAAAGTGTCTAGTCTTGTTTTTTCATTCATGGATTACTTGGTTTACAGATGAGGCATGGAAGGCCTTTTATAGACGGCGAGAATACAAGTTTAGGGGTGAATTAGTAAATACATCAGATAAATTTCTTAGATCCGATTGTTTCGCTCGCATTCCCGCCTCTTGGATGACAGAACCTCGTAGTCTCCTTAGCAGTCTCCGTTGTTGCTTAACGGCCTTTGGTCGTGTCGGGTTCTATATCCAAAGCCATTTGCGCCTATCCGGACTCTGGTACCTTGGACTAATCCTCCTCTGGGTCGTCATACAGGACCTGCAGTACCTCTCGTCCAGTTCCTGTTGCCTTCTGTGGTGGATGCTAGATTTTGTCATCTACACAAAGGCCTGAGAAAGACGAGGTATTAACCTTATACTTGGCAGCTACCAGCTGCGCAATCAGCGCAGTTCTAGTTCGAACGAACAAGAAGGAAGAAATACCCATTTACTACATCAGCAAAACTCTGTACCCAGCTGAAAGGAACTACACGAAGATAGAGCAGATCATCTTAGCTCTCGTGTTCGCAACACAGAAGCTGCGAACCTATTTCAACGCACACACAGCCAAGTCCTCCAAAACTCGGACAATGGAATGCACAGGTGACGCAATTCAAAATTATATTCGAACCTCGAACGACGGAAAAATCACAGGTGTTAGCAGATTTTTTGGCGGATCTACCCCTCAAAGACGAAGAAGAGATAGATGACATACCCGGAGCCGAAGAAGATAAAGAAGATCCTGATGATTTTCTCGAACCAGTCGACTCTCGCAGGTGGGAAGTGTTCGTGGATGGGTCTTCCAACAAAGAAGGCGCAGGGATATGAATTGTAATAACAACCCCAACCGGATATCCTACATGCATTCAGGTTGGAATTTGAAGAGTACACAAACAACATCGTTGAATACGAAGCAGTGATCCACGCATTAGCTAGGTATCATGGACGTCAGAATTACAAGTGACTCACAACTCATCATCAGGCAAATCGAACTCCAATATCAAACTCTGGATTTATGCCTTACCGCATATTTAAAGTTAGCGCAAGAACTCACAACGAAGATCGAAAAAGTGACGTACATGCATATAACAAGGAAGGATAACAGGCATGTGACGCGTTGGCATATATATCATCTATGCTACGAGATCCCAGTGTCACATCCATCAAGGTGGGAAGAGTGTATGAACCATCGGTGAATATTGAAGTCACCGCAGAAGAAGCCGTGGACGTGGAAGGAGTATCTAGCCCACCAAGCACATAAGGAAACGAGGCAGAGGATGACTGGAGAATACCGTAATTTGTTAACGGGGTTCGGCGCATGATAGCAAACTACGTCCCCGGATCTTATTTACCGCTGATTACATAGGCTAATAAGATTTCTTGGGTATTATGCCCGCCCAGGACTTCAGATTTTACATATAACTTCAAGGATAAAATCTCTTGATAAACTTGGCATTCCAAGGATGCTCCAGTTCTTTGTGTTGATACTAATTTTCCCATATCAAACATACATAAAGCTTTAAGATTAATGATGGTTATCGGCTATGCGTTATCTTGGATCCTCGTCCCCGTACGTACCAAATGAATGGAACAACGATCTTAAGGACTCATCAGAAACTCTAAGATAGTGGGTAATGTTAAAAGCAAACTGAACAAGATGGATCCACAACGAAGTGTTTCATCTCCATATCCTTAAATCATATTCATCATACAAATTCATATCATAGTAATACAGATCCTTCTGGGGATTATCCAGCTCGATTCAATACATCTTGGGAATGATACTGTGTAATCTATTCTTCTGATTCCAGAAGGTATTTTGACTATAGTATCTACCCTTGTGATTTCGTCGACCCCTCCTCAATTGGTGAGAAGGAGTATTTATAGTAATTTGGTGAAGTGATTCCTCTTTACTATCCTTCGTTTCTTCTGCTGCTTTGATGGTCTTTAGCGACAGCTGGTTTCTGCACACCGCCCATCTAGTACAATCCTGTGTTGACACCTCTCAGTTGATATATATCTTCGTTATGTGAATCCCTTGATGTTCTCGATGTCCTAATTCTTATCCGTTAAGCTGCTTTATACCGCTGTCTGATCCAGCCATGTATTGACGCGTGCCCCTAGCCTTCTGTATCCATATAATGTGCTGATGTGACTTCTGGGAGGGTGTCTTGAGTCGGTGGTGCCTTCCCTCGTTCTTTTGGTTACCGCGGTAGCCTACTTCGGAGTGATCTCGTACTTCGCTTCGCCTTCTCTGTCGTGCCTTCTTACCTCTGGTTGAGGTTTGTTGGATAACGATATTTATGCATTAACAGTTTGCCCCTTTTCTTGAGGTTTATTTTAATAATCCTTCAAGAAAACCTGTATCATAGTTCCTTCTATTTTTCTCTTCGTTGAGGCTGTATGTTTTCTTCGTGTTTTATACCTCGCTCTTCTAAGTGCCGTAGTATCACAAGATATATGTCCATCTTCTTCCTGTTGTCGTCTGTTCTGGCAAGTGCGTTTTAATTCGCTTTGTTGGTGACTGCATCTGTCTTTTCCGTGTCAGTAGGTGTGTTTACTAACTTCGTATTAGTAACCTCGTTAATCATGAGATCTTCCCCTTAATGTCTATATCAGTAGGTTTGTCTACTGTCTTTGTATCAGTAACCTTGTTGATCATGAGATCTTCCCCTTAGTGTCTATATCAGTAGGTTTGTCTACTGTCTTTGTATCAGTAACCTTTTTGATCATGAGATCTTCCCCTTAGTGTCTACTTTTTCAGGCATTTCAACCTTCTTGGGTTAAGTATTATCTTTCAACCATCCTTGGCCAGGGGATGATTTAGGACATTAACCCGGGAGAAGGATTCTCCCGCTAGGGGCGACGTTCGAGTTATCTCTATCATTGGGATTCTTACGCATCGCCTCATACATATTAATGAGGATCCTAGAGATGACATGTGATCAGCAGGTATGCTCCTGTCATGGCAATTTTTCTGTTGCGCTTAGGCTGTTGGCAATCGTATCATTGCACTTACATCGATGTTACTTTTTGAAATAATTTTTTCAATTCCACTTTACTCGCTGTCTGGTTGTCATATCATCCTCCATTGGTAAGCGTGAGGCTTCTAAGTTTCTATGCTGGTGTTTGTACCCTAGTATTTTGGCACCCAGTTATTGGCTAAGTAGAGCAATAAATGCACCCAAATATTATGTTCTTGTTAGGCAGCCTTGATACAGGTGCAGAGCATGAAACAAGACGTCCGCGATGGGCGTCCATGGTGGGCCACCGCGGTGGGTAGCCATGGTGGGCGGCCAAGGTGGGCGGCCTTGGTGGGCGGCCATGGTGGGCGGCCAAGGTGGGCGGCCATGGTGGGCTTAGTCCATCTGGCCCAGTTCGATTCCTTCTTCAGTTTTGTGCTTTTTGGACCAGGCACCCTTCAAGCCCATTAGCGTGGCCCTGTTCCAGTGGGTTCGTAGGTACACCTTGGACTACTGTGGAACATTCTGGAAACCCTTGTAGGTCAAGAAAGCTGTCTTTTAGGAGAAGACTCTGGAAGGTTCTGGAAGACTTGTAATCCAAGTAATCACAGGTAATCCTAATCTCGAATTTAGGGTTTGACCTAACATCCAACCATATAAATAGAGGGGTCAGGATTACCAAAAGGTACGCAACTTTTTCCATACAAATACACCTGTGCAAAACACCTACTGACTTTAGCATCAGAGGGTTTTCTGCAGGTACCCCCCTATCTCTATCCAGTTCGTGTGAAGATTGAAGACTGCGACCAAAGATCCAGATTTACAGTTCCTGCGTTCTACATCAACGAGTTTTGTGATTGTGCTGGAATTTTATATTTGGGTACAATCATTGGCGCCGCTGCCGGGTATTGATGGTGGTTTTTGGCGACGAGGTTACAGGAGTAATTTTGCATCAATTTCTGGCGTCCTGGAATAGCGCGAGATAAGGTATGAATTTATTTTTACAGTAGGGATAAGATATTTGGTTGCTATTAGCCATATTTTGATATCTCGCGACCCTAGCCTAGCAGCATGGTCCATATCCCTGACCTACATATTAAAATACCTACGCATGCGCACTAGCCAAGTTAGCCAAAGCCCTAAGAGTTACACGCCTAACCTTGGCCAAGCCAAATCCTTGGCCACGCCCTATCTTTGGCCAAGCCAAATCCTTGGCCACGCCCTATCCTTTATTCGCCAAAACCTCAGGCCTAAACTTGGCCAGACCTAAACTCGGCCATGCCCAATACCTTGGCCACGTCCTAAACCTGGCCACGCCTATATCTTGTCCACGACCATAACTTGGCCAGGCCTAAACTTTGGCCAAGCCTAAAGTTTGGCCACGCCTATATCTTGGCCACGTCCTAAACCTGGCCACGCCTATACTTTGTCCCCGCCAAAACTTTGGCCAAGCCTAAAGTTTGGCCACGCCTAAACTTTGGGTACCCACGACATTGGCCATGCCTCATCTTTGGATGCCCATGGTATTGACCGCGCCTAACTTTTTGGAGGCCTCATAATCATGCTTAGCCTAATTTATGGGGGCCTTATAGTTGGCTCTCGCTTAATTCGTGGGGGTCTTATTGTTTTCCCTCGCTTGTGCTTATGGAGGCCCATGATTATTCTCTTCTCCTCACGGCCAGCCTTGCCTCTTTTGAGCTAGGGTTCACCTCTTCCTAGCCTCCCCTTATTTATGGGCCTCACTGATCCAAATCCTAGAGGATTATGGATTTTATTAAGTCCATAATACTCTAGTTTCCTAATCAAATTCGGAAATCTGGCAGTTCAGCTCACGTATTTCTTCATGGCGTGATTTTTAGAGCCCAATCCGTAAGGAATTAGAAGGCGCTTCCTTCACGAAATATTTTCCTCTGTGAATTTCCTATAACATACTAAAAATTCAGATTTTTATCTATTATAGGCTGTCCTGGGCGATTTTACTAATGGACAACACGCAAACTGTACAGAAATCTGAAAATAACATAAATGTTATGGCTTGTCCTTCGTGCCCTATGCCTAACTTCTTAATAAGATTATTATACCATGCAATATGGCTTATTATAATTATTGTGGCCTATCTTTAGGTCTTATATTGGCAATGCTTATGCATTCTTGATGATGGCTACGCCGTGATAACATCATTCGTCTGTTTTTCCTGATTATGGACTTGCTTTCATAAATCAGTGCTATAATTCTTAATCATGGCTCATGGCTATGACTTATATTGTTTTGGGGATTCATATATCTTCATTATCCAGGGAATTGGTGCATTACATGCCACAAACCAATTTCCCTTATTTATGGCAAGACGAAAGTCGTATTTATTTGACTATTGCCACAGAGAGTTGATGAAATCCTCTCGGTCTAATTGGCGATTGCATAGCTCAATCCTTAGACCTATCTTATCTAATGGCGGTTGCTAGCTCAACCCTTAGATGACTTATCTTATCTTATCTAATGGCGGTTGCTGGCTCAACCCTTAGATTTATCTTGTTAGGTTTAAATGGCGATTGCCCGGCTCAATCCTTAAACCGAATCTTAAAGAGATATTCAAAGCTCATCGCTTAAATCTCTATCTTATCGCAAAGTCCTAAGTTTATCAGTAATTGATACGACTTGCACTTAGTCAGCTTTGACTTAACAAATAAACAAATATTTAACAAATCTCACGAGAATCAAGATTTAGTTACATGGGGGGATATTCTTTTAGGGTTTTGGTTTGGCGGTCTACGGCACGAGTGATTGCAACGGCTCAATCACTTAATGAGAAAGATAACTAGGTCGTGTGAACGTTGCTGAGAAGATGGGATAAGGTAGTGGGTTGTTAGTCTTCCTTAATATTAGGCGCAAGACTCTTAACAACTGACCCCACTCTTTCCTCACTCCCACTCTTCCACTACTTCCACTTCTTACGAGATCAGTTGAGAATATATTGCTATAAATAGGTCACTCGACCAGTTGGGAAATCATCTCAATCCAATTTCATTCTCATCCAAGATAAGTTTAACAAGTTCAGTGCAAGTATAATCAAGTCTATCTTATCGATAATTGATTAACTCTTCTCATTCAGCATTTATTATCTAGTGAGAACTGAATATTCATCCTTATCTAGCAATATTTATCTCAATATCACAGAAAATCATAGCA
>JAJJMA010230669.1:0-14431 GCA_023529015.1 Papaver nudicaule
GCGAGTCTTGTTCGATCTTGACCTCTCGAATACCATTATAATCTCATACTACATCATCACACTTCATACTTTACCCCTCAGATTCTCTTTATTGTTTTACACCTAAAACATTTGGCGACCACAGTGGGAGGTCATTATCTCGGTTGTAAGAAAAGATGGTTGAAACTAAGAGGCAGAGTTCAGAGAACACAAATTCTCCAAATATCACCAGTGGTCCCACAACTTCATCTGTTACAAGTGGGGCCACCAACACCCAAACTAGGGGCGTCACCAGCTTTGCTGGGACCGCCATCCAAAACGTGAATAACCACACGTCTCAAAACCCTAATTTCATGGTTACCTCAACTCATGTGGGGTCCACCTCATCCCCTTCCCTCATGGACGCCCAAACTCATCTTGTGGGGTCCACTGTGTCTCTATCCCCTCCTATCAAGTCTCCCCTCTCTCATATTGTGGGGACCACCACTACTACCACCTCTCCAACTCCTTACACTCCTATCTCAAGCCGCACAAAAACTTTTCTCTTTGGGCCCCGCACTGGAGAAACAAGGAGTACTGAGGGCTCACCCAGCATAGCGGATCTCATGAAGACTCAACAAGATCTGGCCCTAAGTCAGAATAGTATGGTGAAGACCCAATTAGAGTTGCTGACTTGTTTGAGGACTCTCTCAGAAAAGTTGACGCCACCAACAAATCCAGGGCTAACTCGTGCAGAAATCCCTGTCAACATCAACAGGATGGGTCCCTCTCCAATTCATGTTATCCCTGATGATCAGGATACTCATGTCCACACTACACGTGGACCAAACACGGGTTCTCAACACAAGTTTGTCACTCGTGAAAATTTACAGAATCTCCTACAAGCTCAGAGCGTGGAAAATTCTGATTTGTTTCATCGTCATCAACCTCCATATCCAATTGAAGTTCAACGTGAATATCTTCCAGAAGGATATGTCACACCTTCATTCTCAATGTATAATGGTATTGGGAATGCTCGAGAGCATATATCTCGTTTCCTAGAATGATTGGGGGTGTATGAAAGAAATCAATCTGTATGTCTCAAAGAATTCTCGAAATCTCTGACGGGAAAGGCATACACTTGGTTTAATAATCTAGCTCCCAACAGTATTCTCAGCTGGAGCCAGATGGTTAATGCTTTCCTCAATAAGTACTTCTTTGTGTCTGAGCAACTCACTCTCTCTGATTTGGGAAGACTTTATCAGCGAAACAATGAACATCCAGATGATTATATGACGAGGTTTAGAACTCGTGCACTGGATTGCAATGATCCAAACGTGACCGAGTTGCATTTGGTGGAGCTTTGCATCAATGGAATGATACCAGTATATCGAGCCTTATTGGAGAATCTGGAGATTAATAATTTCACCAAGCTCCACAAATCCGCCAAACGATCCGCTACTACTGCGCCTGCATTACTAGAAAGGCCCAAACCTGTGAAGGTTGAAGAAAGTCGTGGTGAGACACGTGCCAGCAAACGACTCGTCAACAAGCAATATAGCTCTCTTCCCTCAGTTCATGCCGTCACTGAAGGTGTTAAGAGAAAGGCGCCTACTCCTGAGGCCCCACAACTGAAACGTGCAGCCCCAACTCAATCTCAGGCTCCTGCGCGGGTCCCAGCTAATACTCCTACACCAAAAGCACCACGACAACAGAGGGAATTTCCTAAAATTCCTAATTTCCCTTGTACCATGGATGAAGTGATAGAGCTCCTGGAAGCGTGGATTCAAGATGGTGCTATCAAGTTACCTCCTGTACGGAGAGAGCCTACAGCACAAGAAATGACTGATCCCAAGTATTGTCATTTTCATAGATTCGTTAATCATCCCACCAGCGAGTGTCATCGACTCAAGCAAATATTCAATGAAAAGATCGAGTCAGGGGAGTTGAACTTGGGGACTGAGGGTGTACATAAGAATCCACTTCCTCAACATCAACCTCAACGTCAACATCAACCCAACATTCAAAATTTCACTATCTCCGGAGAATCTGTCAAGCAAACTGCTAAATATTTGATGAAGAGTTTATGCGAGCTCTTGCATTTTTCTAAGAGCCAGCGAAGAAACATTTTCGCCGCCTTCAACTGGATTGCTAGCGGCAAAGAAATACCTGTACCAGAAAAACATGAAGAAGCTCAGTCAAAACCTGATGAAGTTACACCAGAGATGATGGCAGGAGGGAAGCGTGTCCCAATACCACTTATCTCTGTTCGTCTCAAAGGTACAAATTTCAAGAAAGTTCAAATTGATGCTGGTGTCATGGTTAACTTAATTCCAATCAAAACACTTCAAGCAATTGGGATTTCCAGACGGGATGTTATCTTATCCCACAGTGACGAAAGATTCAAAAGGAAATCTCCAAGATGTATATGGTCATGTTACTTTGGATCTGAAGGTGGACTCGACTCGCACCAAAGAAAAGTTCCATGCAATCAAAGAGGATGAGGAGCATGATATAATTTTGGGGCGTCCCTGGCTCCATGGGAAGAGATTTGTGCCTACAATCTCACCAGTAATCATCAAGGGTCAAGAGTTCATGTTTGACCAAGAAAGCTGCAACGTGGGAAAGCTGGAGTACCATGTGGGGTCAGAAACTCTTGCGATATTCAAAGAGGTACGTGAAAGTAATTTGAAATACTTTATTCAGAATTATTTAGTTAACGTGAATCCTATCCAACGTGTCCCTACACAAGCATTGGATAACTCTCCAGCATGGGGACTTGATTGCATCAAGTCTATTAAACCCTCTGAGGCACCTCGTGAGGAAATCAAAGCCATGGCTGCAGAAAAGTGGGCCCGGGTAAAACAACGGTCATATAGGCGAATGACACATGAGATGTCATGGGTGCCTAAGACTTTTCAAGAAGGAGATAAGGTTATGCGACACACTAATCGAAAAGGAACTTCTATTTCGGGGTCCACATCAAACTGGGAGGGACCTTATGCCATATCTCGAGTCATCCCTAATGCACGATACATGATAAGCGCAATATATGAGCGAGCTTCAAACATGGTAATTAGTGGCAAGTGGCTCAAGAAGATATGAAGATTCACTTAATTTCCAATTTCTTCAAAATAAAAGTGCAAACAATCTCTTGCCTTTTAGCGATTCAATTCAAAAACTCAAATTCAAAACCTATGAGTTCAAAACAATCAATTCCTACAAACCATTTGTTCAATAAACCAAACAAAAGCAAAATAAATTCTACTGAGAAAATGTTTTGCTCCTGAAACCTTTCAGAAACAACCACCATCTAGTGAGGATTGTGCTCCTTCATCGACCGCTTTCTTTATCTGGGCAATACCAGCAGCCTTTTTCTTCAACTCTTCATTCAACCTACGAAGTTCTTCAGCTCTAGCAGCATAATTTCTCTCTTCTTGATTCACCAACTCATGAGTGAAATTACCAACAACAGCATGCCTTGTTCGGACGTATTTGATTCTCGCTTGAAGCCATAACAAGTTGAGTTTGAAGATTTCCAGTGAAGTGATCAGCTATTCTGCTTCATCTAATGCCTCATCAGTGACATCCTTTAATAGGGTAGCATCCATCTTGGCTATCAACAGTCAACCACAATACATATGGATGTGTAGAAGTGGACACTCTTTCCAACAGTAAAAAATGACCATAGTGGTTCCATATTTTATTATAGAGTGGGACGTGTTCCTTTGGAACATTAAATCCTCCCACTAACTCATGCCCAGGGAGAGTCACCTTATGAGGCGGATTATAAGTCATACTAGCAGAAGGAAATTCCTGGAGGATCAAAGTAATTGGAGCATCTACATCAATAATGTCGGGATTCTCATAAATTTGAAGTTCTTTACCGACAACCTGAATTCAAGACAAGCGGGGGTTCAACAATATGTTTCAAGCTATATAATAAAAGCTTAACATAAGAGGATGATTGAGCCTACCTTGATAAGGGAATAGTTCCTAACGCCGGTGACATCTTCAAAAGCTTTGTCAAGGTTTTGTCCAACTCTGCTATTGTGAGTGTCACTGATCTTTTCACCCACGAAATAGCTATCTTCCATCCCTTCGTAACCACCAGAAGGCTACAAGAACAAACAAGGTGAGAATAAAATCCCGAAGTATTTTATTTCAAATTAAAAGAGTGACAAGAGTAACCTGTGTAACATCAAGTGTTGCGGAGGATTTGGATCCTGTTATTTCCCCACTTTTATTTCGCTCCGTAGTCGTGCCATCCGGAGTTGCTCCATCGAAAAGTGAGCTTTGGCCAAAGGGGAGTGAATGAAGCATTCTCAAAGCCGGGAGCAGGTCCATACTACATCAAATAAGGAAGACTCATCATCAAAAGAAGATATTACAATGAATTTACGACGTTTTCTAAAGAAGGAATTTTCTGACGTCTGAGTTCTTACGAAGTACTGTGGAAAACTCAAATACTGTACAAATCCGTAAGTAATTTGGAAAAGTTTCCTTCAGGAAAGTTGTTCGTATGGATGTTTTCTATCACGTGCTAAAAGGGCTTAATTTTTGAAGAAATCTACTGGCCGGAATGATTTTTCTACTGAACAGCGTGCAGTCTGCAATATTTCTGGACGTTGCGCCAACTTGTGGCACTTCAAATAACGAGCAAAAAGGCATGAAATTCAGATTTTCTTTTTTGAGGTGAAAGCTACTGAAGTCCTTTTTCTAAATTGGGGTCAACCATCGGATGAAGATTTTATGGCCATTCTCGTAACGTGACCCGAAACAGAAAAATCTGACGGGATTTTTACTTTTCTACTAAAAGTGAAAGTATAGCTAACGGGATGAAGTCTTACCTTTGCCTAATCCTTTGCAAATGGATTGGGGACTTAATTATCGCTTAAAGGAGTCGCCATGGATCTGTTGCTAGCTAGGGAAAATGATGCTCCACCCGGAAGACGGTTAACACCGAAAGATACAGTTTCAGTATTGGTCTCTTGTGTTGCGACGCTAACGAACTTCTGATTAGGCGGAGTTGGCTGCACAAAAGAGTCATGAATAAGATGTCTAGATTATCACAAATCAAGCTTATGCGAGTACTCCAAAGTACAAGGTCATGTTTGATGATAGGTGTGCAAAACACCTATTCAAGAGTACCTAATTAATACACTTTAGTCGACTAAATCCTCGTACATTGTTTATTTTAACCATTTTCTATTTTTGCAGGTATTTTGAAATCATATTTAATAAAATGAAGCAAAAAACGACTCAATTCACAACTTGGAGTCATATGGAGTTGGTGGTCTTTGAACACAAGAAGGATATAAGCACAAGAGTGTTGGAATCAGCAAATTACTGAAGCACCCAAAGAACATTACTCAGGGCAGCCAATTACCAAACAGAAGGCACCACCACAAATAGGCACCGGGTTATTCCCAACCTCAGCTGGTCGCTAAGGGGCAACCCTTATCCTTACAAAAGTCAAGCAGATTTCTTTCTTTCCTTCAGATCTGTCTGAAGTTCAAAATAAAGAGAGAGAGCTCAGAGTGAAGAGAAAATGGCGATGGGAGACAGTGGCGACTGGTGTGATGGTCAAGTGGAAAGTGATGAGCAAGGGTCTGACGGAGTTGAGAGGTTGGTGCTAAAAATCAAGAAGGCAACTCGGGTTTTGGCAGAGGATTGGAATTGAAGACCTATGAAGATTCTCTGCTGGATATGATGAATCTGAAGAATGGGGTTAGACGGCAAGGCAATGGTGGTTCTCCAGTGAATGTACAGACAACAGTAGAGATCAATTGGGAGTAAATTGAGCTACAAAGCTCCAACAGAGGAGATATGGCGACTGTTAGTGATGATTGCAGTGGTTTGGAGATTGAAGATGTGAAGCTAAAGGCGAATTGAAAGGACTGAAGGTGCAATTGAGATTATATGGCAATTCTACGACTTGGGTTGTGTTTAATTTCGATGAAGAATGGTTGATTTGTGGTGATCTGGTGATTGAGATCGAACTGGCTGTGATTTGGGGGAAACTGTTGTTGATGGTGGTTTTTGGCGATGAGGTCACAGGAGTAATTTCGCATCAATTTCTGGCGTCCTGGAATAGCTCGAGATAAGGTATGAATTTATTTTTACAGTAGGGATAAGATATTTGGTTTGCCGTTAGCCATATTTTAATATCTCGCGACCCTAGCCTAGTAGCATGGTCCATATCCCTAGCCTACGTATTAAAATACCTATGCATGCGCATTAGCCTAGCTCATGCTCGAGCCAAAACCCTAGGTGCTTCACGCCACTCTATGGCATACCTTAGAAGTCACGGCATTGGCCATGCCTGAACTTTGGCCACGCCTAAAACTTGGCCACGCCTAAAACTTGGGGTATGCACGGCATTGGCCATGCCCAATCTTTGGGTACCCACGGCATTGGCCATGCCTCATCTTTGGATGCCCATAGTATTGGCCGTGCCTAACCCTTGGATGCCCGTGGCATTAGCTTTGCCTAGCCTTTGGAGGCCCGTGGCATTAGCTTTGCCTCATCTTTGGATGCCCACGCATCCTCCCTTGCCTAATCCTTGAAGGCCCACGATTATCCCCTGCCTTAGTCTTTGGATATCCATTACCTTTAGCGCGCCCTAACTTTGGATATCCACGCCATTAGCTTGCCCTAACCTTTGGATATCCATGTTAGTTAGCTTGGCCTGATTTTGGGTGTCCATGCCACCTCCTTGGCCTGATTTTTGGACGCCCATGGCCATCCTTCTCTTTAGTTTTTGGGTGTCCATACTTATGGCTCACCTTAATCTTTGGATGCCCATGGCATTACCCTTGCTCAACTATTTGGGGGCCCTCACGCCACCCCATGCCTAGTCTTTGGATGCCCACGCATCCCCTTTGCTTAGTTTCTTGGACATCCACGGCCATGCCCTAGCTTATTGCTTGGAGGCTCACGGCCATGGCTTGGCCAAACTTGTGAAGCTCCACGGTTATGCCTTGGCCAAACTCTTGGAGGTCCAAGATTATGCCTTGGCCAAATACTGGAGGCCTCATAATCATGCTTAGCCTAATTTATGGGGGCCTTATAGTTGGCTCTCGCCTAATTCGTGGGGGTCTTATTGTTTTCCCTCACTTGTACTTATGGAGGTCCACGATTGTCCTCTTCCCCTCACGGCTAGACTTGCCTCCTTTGAGCTAGGGTTCATCTTTTCCTAGCCTCCCCCTATTTATGGGTCCCACTGATCCAAATCCTAGAGGATTATGGATTTTTATTTAGTCCATAATACTCTAGTTTCCTAATCAAATTCGGAAATCTGGCAGTTCAGCTCACGTATTTCCTCATGGCGTGATTTTTACAGCCCAATCCGTGAGGAATTAGGAGGCGCTTCCTTCACGAAATATTTTCCTCTGTGAATTTCCTATAACATACTAAAAATTCAGATTTTTATCTAATATAGGCTGGCCTGGGCGATTTTACCAATGAACAACATGCAAACTGTTCAGAAATCTGAAAATAACATAAATGTTGTGGCTTATCCTTTGCGCCTTATACCTAATTTCTTAATAAGATGATCATACCATGCAACATGGCTTATTATGATCATTATGGCCTATCTTTAGGTCTTGTATTGACAATGCTTATGCATTCTTGATGATGGCTACGCTGTGATAGCATCATTCGTCTGTTTTTTCCTGATTATGGACTTGCTTCTATAAATCAGTGCTATAATTCTTAATCATGGCTCATGGCTATGACCTATATTATTTTAGACATTCATATGTCTTCATCACTCAGAGAATTGGTGCATTACATGCCACAAGCCAATTTCTCATATTTATGGCAAACTAAAAGTCGTACTTATTTGACTGTTGCCACAGAGAGTTGCTGAAATCCTCTCAGTCTAATTGGCGATTGCATAGCTCAATCCTTAGACTTATCTTATCTTATCTAATGGCGGTTGCTAGCTCAACCCTTAGATTTATCTCATTGGTTTAAATGGCGATTGCCCGGCTCAATCCTTAAACCAAATCTTAAAGAGATATTCAAAGCTTATCGCTTAATCTCTATCTTATCGCAAAGCCCTAAGTTTACCAGTAATTGGTACGACTTGCACTTAGTCATCTTTGACTTAACAAATCTTAACAAATCTTACGAGAATCAAGTAAGTTACATGGGGGGATATTCTTTAGGGTTTTGGTTTGGCGGTCTACGGCACGTGTGATTGCAACGGCACAATCACTTAACGGGAAAGAAAACTAAGTCGTGCGAACGTTGCTGAGAAGATGGGATAAGGTAGTGGGTTGTTAGTCTTCCCTATTATTAGGTGCAAGACTCTTAACAACTGACCCCACTCTTTCCTCACTCCCACTCTTCCACTTCTTCCACTTCTTACGAGATCAGTTGAGAATATATTGCTATAAATAGGTCACTCGACCAGTTTGGGAAATCATCTCAATCTCATCCAAGAATAGATAAGTTCAAACAAGTTCAGTGCAAGTATAATCAAGTCTATCTTATCGATAATTGATTAACTCTTCTCATTCAGCATTTATTATCTAGTGAGAACTGAATATTCATCCTTATCTAGCAATATCAATCTCAATATCACAGAAAATCATAGCAATTCTCTGATCTCGTCTTTCTCTGCTTCCCTCCCTAAACCAACCCTAAAATCCTCTTCTTGTAACTGAAGCAATACTCGAACGGCCATTTCTTGGTTTAGGCGAGTCTTGTTCGATCTTGACCTCTCGAATTCATCACAATCTTTTATTACATCATCACACTTCATACTTTACCCCTCAAATTCTCTTATTTGTTTTATACCTAAAACATTTTGGCGACCACAGTGGGAGGTCATTATCTCAGTTTTAAGAAGATATGGTTGAAACCAGGAGGCAGAGTTCAGAGAATACAAATTCTCCAAATAACCCTAGTGTCCCCACGAGTTTATCTACTGCAAGTGGGGTCACAAATACCCAAGCTAGTGGCGCCATCACCTCTGGCCCCACAATCCCAGCCGTGAGCTCAAACCCTAACCCTAATTTTGCTTCTGCCTCAACCCAGAGGGGGCCAACCTCATCCCCTCTCTCCTTGGGCGTGTCAACTCCTCTGGTGGGTTCCACCACGCCAACCCTATCTCAAATCACGTCCCCCCTCTCTCATATGGTGGGGACCACCAACACCACTATCTCCCCTACCCCTTACACTCCTATCTCAAGCCGCACAGAAGCTTTTCTCTTCGGGCCCCGCATAGGAGAAGCAAGGAGTACTGAAGACTCACCTAGCATTGCGGATCTCATGAAGACCCAACAAGATCTAGACCTGAGTCAAAACAATATGGTGAAAACCCAGATGGAGTTACTGACTTGTTTGAGGACTCTCTCAGAGAAGTTGACGCCACAAACAAATCCAGGGCTTTCACGTGTGGAACCTCTATCTCATTCCAACAAGGCGGGTCCTTCTCAGATTCATGTTATTCCTGATGATCAGGATACCCATATCCACACCACACGTGGACCAAACACAGGTTTGCAACATAACTTCGTCACTCGTGAAGATTTGCAGAATCTTTTACAGGCTCGGAGCATGGAGAATTCAGATTTATTTCATCGTCATCAACCTCCATATCCAATCGAAGTCCAACGTGAATCTCTCCCTGAAGGGTATGTCACACCTTCATTCTCAATGTATAATGGTATTGGGAATGCCCGAGAACATATCTCTCGCTTCCTGGAATCATTGGGGATACATGAAAGAAATCAAGTTGTATGTCTCAAGGAATTCTCTAAATCTTTAACGGGAAAGGCATATACTTGGTATAATAATCTAGCTCCTAATAGCATTCTCAGCTGGAGCCAGATGGTTAATGCTTTCCTCAAGAAATACTTCTTCGTGTCTGAGCAACTCACTCTTTCCGATTTGGGGAGACTCTATCAGCGAAACAATGAACATCCAGATGATTACGTAACGAGGTTCAGAACTCGTTCAGTGGATTGCAATGATCCAAATGTGACAGAGGTACAGTTGGTGGAGCTTTGCATCAATGGAATGATACCAGTATATCGCGCCTTGTTGGAGAACTTGGATATCGACAATTTCACCAAGCTCCATAAGTCCGCCAAACGATCCGCCACTACTGCACCTGCACTACTAGAAAGACCCAGGCCTTTAAAAGCCGAAGAAAGTCGTGGTGAAACGCGTGCCAGCAATCGACTTGTCAACAAGCAATATAACTCTCTTCACTCAATTCACGCTGTCACTGAAGGTGTTAAGAGGAAGGCGCCTACTCCTGAGCCCCCACAACTAAAACGTGCAGCTCCAGCCCAACCTCAAGCTCCGGCACGGGTCCCAGCTAATGCCCCTACACCGAAGGCACCACGACAACAGAGGGAATTCCCTAAGATCCCTGACTTCCCATGTACTATGGATGAAGTGATAGAGCTCCTGGAAGCATGGATTCAAGATGGCGCTGTCAAATTGCCTCCTGTACGGAGAGAGCCTACAGCACAAGAAATGACTGATCCCAAGTATTGTCATTTTCATCGATTCGTCAATCATCCCACCAGTGAGTGTCATCGACTCAAACAAATCTTCAACGAAAAGATCGAGTCGGGAGAGTTGAACTTGGGGACTGAGGGCGTGCATAAGAATCCACTCCCTCAGCACCAACCTCAACGTCAACACCAACGTCAGCATCAACCCAACATTCGAAATTTCACCATCTCCGGATAATCTGTCAAGCAAACTGCTAATTATTTGATGGAGAATTTGTGCGAGCTCTTGCATTTTTCTAGAAGTCAGCGAAGCAACATTTTCGCTGCCCTCAGCTGGATTGCTAGCGGCAAAGAACTACCTATACCTGAAAAAGTTCAGCCAAAACCCGGCGAAGTTACACCAGAGATGATGGCCGGGGAACGCGCTCCAATACCGATTATCTCCGCTCGTCTCGAAGGTACGAATTTTAAGAAAGTTCAAATTGATGCTGGTGTTATGGTTAATTTAATTCCAATCAAGACACTTCAAGCAATTGGGATTTCTCGACGGGATGTCATCTATTATCCCACAATAACGAAAGATTCAAAAGGAAAGCTCCAAGACATATATGGTCATGTTACTTTGGATCTGAAGGTGGACTCCGCTCGCACCAAAACCAAATTTCATGTAATCAAGGAGGATGAGGAGCACGACATGATCTTAGGACGTCCCTGGCTCCATGGGAAGAGATTTGTACCTACGATCTCACCTGTAATCATCAAGGGCCAAGAGTTCATGTTTGACCAAGAAAGCTGCGGCGTGGGAAAGCTGGAGTACCGCGTGGGGTCTGAAACTCTGGTGATATTCAAAGAGGTATGTGATAGTGATTTGAAATACTTTATTCAGAATTATTTAGTTCATGGAAATCCTATCCAACATACCCCTACACAAGGGTTGGATAATTCTTCGACTTGGGGACTTGATTGCATCAAGTCTATCAAACCCTCTGAGGCACCTCAGGAGGAAATCAAGGCCACTTCCAATAGATGGGTCCGGGCAAAGCAACGGTCTTATAGGCGAAAGACACCTGAGATGTCATGGGTTCCTAAGGCTACTTTGCAAGAAGGAGATAAGGTTATGCGGCGCACTAACCGAAAAGTAACTTCTATCCCGGGGTCTACAGCAAATTGGGAAGGACCTTACATTATATCTCGAGTCATGCCTGATGCACGATACATGATAAGTGCAATACATGAGAGACTCTCAAACATGGTGGTCAACGGCAAATGGCTCAAGAAGATATGAAGATTCATTAGAATTTATTTATTTCCTGTAATTTCAATTCCTCCAAAATAAAAGTGCAAGCAATCTCTTGCCTTTTAACAAGTCAATTCAAAAGAATTCAAGTTCAAAACCTATGAGTTCAAAATAATCAATTCCTATAAACCCTTTGTTCATAAAACCAAATAAAAGCAAAATAAAATTCTTTTGCTCCTGAAGTCTTTCAGAAACACCCATCTAGTGAAGATTTCGCTCCTTCATCAACTGCTTTCTTCAATAGAGCTATGTCAGCAGCTTTCTTCTCCGTCTTCTCAATTAACTTACGGAGTTCCTCAGTCATAATGGCATAATTCCTCTCTTCTTGCTTCACCAAATCCTGAGTGAATTTGCCAGTAGCAGCACGCCTTGTTCGGATGAACTGGATTCTCGCCTGAAGCCACAACAAGTTGGGTTTGAAATTTTCAAATGAAGCAATCAGATCTTCTGCTTCATCTAACGCCTCATCTGTCGTCTCCGTTAAGGGGGTGGCGTACATCTTCGAGATCAGGCTCATGAGATCAGCCGCAACACCTGCAAGTGTGTGCGAGTGGTCACGCCTTCTAGCAGTAATAAGGTGACCATAAAGACCCCATATTTTCTTATACAGTGGGACGTGTTCCTCTGGGACATTAAATCCTTCCACTAGTATATGACCAGGGAGAATTGTTTCATGGGGAGGATTATACACCGAACCAGCATGAGGAAACTCGAGATAAGCCCCCTCAGTGGGAGCATCTGCACCGGCAAGGTTGACATTCTCACAAGTTGGCGTTTCTTTTTCAACAAACTGAAAAATAGTTTAAAACGAACAGAAGCTTAATGATGTGTTTCGAGCTACTTGGTGAAAGCTTGGGATAAGAAGGTTCTACAGTTTACCTCAGTAGTGGAAGGATTTTCGTCAACGACATCGTCAAAATCCTTACTCAAGTTTAAGCCTTCACTGATCTTTTTACCAAAGAAGTAGTCGTTACTCACGTCTTCATTATCCACAGAAGGCTGCAAGAGCAAACGAAGTAAGAATAAAATACTCGATATTTTATTTCGGATTAAAAGAGTTGACAAAG
The DNA here is from genome assembly GCA_023529015.1 of Papaver nudicaule. Lineage (NCBI taxonomy): Eukaryota > Viridiplantae > Streptophyta > Magnoliopsida > Ranunculales > Papaveraceae > Papaver > Papaver nudicaule. The sequence goes on from JAJJMA010230669.1 coordinate 12,804, forward strand.
GGTAACCTGCGTTACGGAAGACTTAGGCTCTGTGGAGTTTCCGCCTTTATCTTGCTCAGCAATTACGTCGGCAGACTTGCATGACGTATTCGGGGTCGATTCTTCGAGCGCTAAGTTCCGCCCTAAAGGAGCAAATGAAAACTTCTCAACTCCTGTAGCAGGTCCATCCTACATCAAATAGAGAAGAAAAATCATTAAAAGAAGATATATCAAAAGATTCACGACGTTATCTTGAAGAAGCAATTTTCTGACGTCTGAATTCTTACGAAGAACGGTGAAAAACTCAAAATCTGTACAAATCAGTAAGAGATATGAAGAAACTTCCTTCACGGGAGTTGTTCGTATGGATGTTTTCTATCACGTGCCAAAAGGGCTTAATTTTTGGAGCAACCTACTGGCCGGAGTGATTTTTCCATTAAACAGCGTACAGACTGCGACATTACTGGACGTGGCGTCACTTTGTGGCACATAAAATAACGAGCAAAAATGCGTGAAATTTAGATTTTCTTTTTTGAGGTGAAAGCTACTGAAGTCCTTTTTCTAAATTGGGGTCAATCATCGAAATCCGCCATCGCATGAAGATTCTACAGCCATTCCCGTAACATGACTCGAAACAGGAAAATCTGACGGGATTTTTACTTTTTACGCTAAAAGTGAAAATACAAGCAATGGAATGAAGTCTTACCTTCGCCCAATCTTGTGTACTAAGATTGGGGACTTGCTTATCGTTTAAGAAGTTCATCATTGAGCCATCCTTCCCTTGGAAAAGCAATGATTCTCCCGAAAGATGACTACCCAAAGACAAAGACATTGGCGTCGCAAAATTGGTGAGTCTTGAGCTAGGCGATGAAGGTTGATGTACAAGACGTGATGATAAAGCGTCAACATCAGTATAAATAAAACTTATGAAAGCATTCGAAAGTCGAGGTAATTACCAAATCATTCTTATCTCCTACTTTACGTTTAAGAGTGCGATATTTGAGCAAAGGATATGTTGCCAAGTCGTTTTTGGAAGGAATGGCGCATACTTCTTTAGGGAGAGCCATGAAGTCTTTACATAACTTTATTTGGCTATCCCAAAATTGCCTGCCCACTTCGGTGAATGATGGTACTCTTTGCCATGAGAGGAATAACACGGGACTTGGCACCTTGGTATGAAGATCCTGCATGTTCTTTGGAGAAGCACCTCGCTGCATCGGGATATCTTGGTCAAAGCCCATCTGACGAGCTCCTCGGTCAATGTTATATGCTTTGGTGACATAGTGCCCTGCTTCATTAATACCAATGAGGTGACCGCTGCAACAACTTATCATGAAGATTTTCTCTGCTTCAGTAGGAAATCCGTTTGCAACAAGGACCTTCGCTGGAACGTTGGGCGGAACATCACCAAATGATCGAAGCTGAGCTACGCCTTCAGGGATCAAAGTCCATGGACGAAAAACTATCTTTTTCTCGTCATCCATGAACGTGATAAAATCCTTTGAAGTGGGTTTATTCATCCAGCGGACAATTCGAGCATCATGTGACGAAGATTTGTCCTTAGAAGACAGGTTCGGGGCATAATCAGGATAATGCTCATACAACCAAGCTTGTATGAAGTTGGTTGATATGAATGTCTCAATCTTAGC
>JAJJMA010230673.1:0-26501 GCA_023529015.1 Papaver nudicaule
GGATATGCATCTGACAGTCGAGGGTTTCGAGTTTTTAACACAAGAACTCAAGTTATGATGGAATCAGCCAACGTTATCATTGATGACATAACTGGTTTTCGTCAGAATAACAGAGCCCCAGCAGAACTACCGCCGGTTGAAACAGTAGAAAAAGAGCCTACGGTTCCCGAACCGGCCGCTACTGAAGTAGTTCCGACTGTGATCGATACAGAGACAGACCACAATAAAGACGATGATGTAGAGGTTGAAGTTGAGCCAACTGCTCCCGAAACACCTCTATGGGTCCGTCGCAGTCATGTTCCTGATGACATCATTGGAGAAACATCCACTACAAAAGTGATGACTAGGAAGCAAGCACAAAATATCTGTCATTATGCTTGCTACCTGTCTAATATTGAACCAAGGAATGTCGACGAAGCACTACAAGACTCTGCGTGGATTAATGCTATGCAAGAGGAACTTAGTGAGTTTGAACGACAAAATGTTTGGACACTTGTTGATCGGCCACCAAACATTAATGTTGTAGGTACAAAATGGATCTTCAAGAACAAGTCTGACGAGTTTGGCACTGTTGTAAGAAACAAAGCTAGACTTGTAGCTCAAGGATTCTCTCAAATTGAAGGGATTGACTTTGATGAGACTGTTGCTCCTGTAGCAAGACTTGAATCCATAAGACTCTTACTTGCTCATGCATGTCATCTAAAGATAAATCTTTATCAGATGGACATCAAGTCAGCATTTCTCAATGGTGATTTGAAGGAAGAAGTCTTTGTTGCTCAACCGAAAGGTTTTGAGAACCCAACTCATCCAAACAAAGTGTATCGGCTAAACAAAGCACTTTATGGATTAAAACAGGCTCCTCGAGCTTGGTTTGAGAGGTTGACAGCCTCCTTGTTGGGAAAAGGATTTGTCAGGGGAGGTGCCGATAAAACCCTGTTCATAAAATGGTATGGTAAAGATAGTGTGATTGCTCAAATATATGTTGATGACATAATCTTTGGCTCCACTTCCAAAAAACTTACCAAGGAATTTCAAAGCTCATTGAGTGAAGAATTCCAAATGAGTAATGTAGGTGAACTAAAATTCTTTTTGGGAATACAAGTTCAACAACACGAAAGTGGAATCTACATATCTCAGCAACAATATGCCAAGGATATGGTTGAAAAATTTGGTTTAACTGGTGCATCACCAAAACCAACACCTATGGCAACTACTGATAAAATCAGTAAAGATCTGCAAAGTGAAAAGGTCGATCAGAAACTTTACAGATCTATGATTGGAAGCCTTTTGTACCTAACAGCAACAAGACCCGATATTGCTTATAGTGTTGGGTGTTGTGCGAGATATCAAGCTGATCCTCGAGTATCACATCTCAATGATGTTAAAAGGATTCTACGATATGTTAAAGGGACAGTAGGTTTTGGCCTTACGTATACCTTTGACACCAACACCAATCTTGCAGCATATTCTGATGCTGATTGGGCTGGTAATAGAGATGACAGAAAAAGCACTTCGGGAGGTTGCTTTTTCGTTGGGTTGAATCTTGTAGCATGGCACAGCAAGAAACAAAACTCACAGTCATTATCTACATGCGAAGCAGAATACATAGCAGCTGGCTCTTGCTGCACTCAGCTCCTATGGATGAAACAGATGCTCGCAGACTACGGTATCAAAGTGGGAACTATGAATATCTACTGTGATAATACTAGTGCTATACGCATTACTGAAAATCCGGTGGAACATTCTAGGACCAAACACATTGATATCCGATATCACTTCATAAGAAATCTCTATGAAGATAAGATTGTTACACTTGAACATGTGTCATCAGAACGACAACTTGATGATATACTCACAAAACCATTAGATACACGAACGTTTCAACACCTTCGACAATCTATTGGTGTCGTTCTTGTTCATTAGAAATAGGAGTATCTAGTTTGTTAGGCAGAGGAAACTAGATTAAAACTTTCTTTTTACAAGGAAGTAAATATTTGCATATGTCTTTAATTGTAGAGACATCAGTTGTTCTTTATTGAATGACACCACACGGGGGAGAGTTCTTTTTTGAACTTGCGCTTAATAACAAATCTTTTTGGGGAGCGTGGTTGTGGAATATTGGGAGAAAATGTATCTTTATTTCTCCATAAGGTGAGAACTCAGGAATCTTTTTGTTCAGATTACCTAAGTATACCATCTTTACACTTGATATGCGAGTACTTGGCTTCACCTGTTATCACAAGGTGTATGAAACCCTAGTCTCAAACTACTTTGTCATATTTTTGTGACAAATAGGGGGAGAATACACATGGTTTTTGTTCTTGTGGTTGCATTACCATAGGGGGAGAACATCATGGGCTTACTTGTTGTGCTTTTCATAAAGTATCAAGTAAGAGGGAGTAATTAAAGCTGAGTTTAAGCTTCGTATCAAGAATGAGTAGAATCACTTTAGAAGTTCTGATACACCAACTTCAAAGTTTGCTCAGATTCTTACTCTTACGCACAAACAACATGTGGGATGAGCATACCAAACCCACGTAAGCCTAAGAATACCTTTATGGTTGTTTGAGCTGGATATGTTGTGACTGCTGACCACGGATTCATCAACAAGAGTTTAATGAACACATCAAGACTCAAAGGAGAAGTTGAAGAATTCAAGAAATCAAGAACTACATGTGGTTAGTACTTCATTGTATATTATTTGAATCCATATGTAAATTGGTTTTGTCACTAAAAATGACAAAGGGGGAGATTGTTAGGGCATTGTCCGGTCAAACCCACTAGCGTTGGTATGTCAAGCTAGTTGTCAGTTTTAGGTGTCAAAACTCAATTATTGATTTAGCCTACTAGAGTTTAGATTTCGGAATTGGGATATAGACAAAGTAGTAGAGACCTTGAAGACGAAGACTGTGAAGACAAAGAAGACATCAATTATTCTTCATCGACAAAAGGTTAGTAGGAGTTATGACTTTATGGATATTCTTTTATTTCTACTTCATCTATTCTTTCGAAATATAGTCGACTACTTTAGTAGTGATAATAGCGATTGAGATCGTATTCTTGTGTAACGTGGCCTTGTGTCATGACCAGTGTTTGATCCTACAAATACTGTGAGTACAAGAATGAATGAGACAGATTCGGTGCCATGTGTCCATTGCAATGGTTTGCTTGCAAACTGTTAGTTGGATATGGATGAATCTAAAAGAGTACTCTTGAGCAAAGAGTCCATGGATCACAGCTGAGGACGTACACACGTCTAAGTTCTAGCTCAGCCCAGTACTTCCAGCGGAATCCAGATTTGACGAAATCTGACAGGCGCACGGTTCATGAACCGGTTTGCGTACCAGAAACTCGGAAATTCCCTGAGTTTGAGATGGCTATTTTGTTCACGTACCAGTACGTGAACCTGACGGTAGTCATCTTGCTGGTGTCGGATTTAGTGAAGATTCTCTTAGAATTTCACTTTGAGTCAAATTCCAAAACTCCTTTATCTCTTAGATGGACTTGTGTAAAACATAAATTCTTTGTGTTCCATCTAACGATCCTCAATGAGTCAATAAGATAAGATTATCTCTGGTCTGTTGGATTTCTATCTTGAAGTGTTTTTTAGCTAACAAAACACTTGGCAGATAATGATAAAAAGAATTCCAATTAAGATTAATCTCTATTACTTGGTTGTCAAGTTTAGGGTTTCCCTAACTTGTGGGACAAGTAATTGATTGCTTCATTCCAAAGCAACCTATCTTATTGAGTGCTATAAATAGAGGTGTCTATGGACAAATACCGCAAGCATCAAGCATCAGTGAAGGTCCTTAGGGAAGGTAGCGTAAACTCTTTTCACTTCGGTGAATGCTTGTTGTGGTATAGTCATCCTCTATAGGTTGCAGCTCCTCTGGGAACTCCCTACGACTATAAAGACTTCTCTTGAGAGTTGGGAAGCACAGGTAGGAGATTGAAACCATCTTTGGTTGAAATCGGATTAACCTGTAACCTTGGTAACCTGATCACGTTCTTGTCTATTCTAAAGTCCGTCTCTTCTGATATATGGTTATTCAAGAACTGATACGTTACTCAACAAGGTTGGAAAGGTAGCAACGCACGGCTGCACTCGGTGTTGTAAGACCTAGTTAGCTCCAGTTATACAAGTTTCTTAAGTGATTCTTCGTGTATAACTGAGGTAGATACGAATTGGGCATTGCTTACTTGGCTTGCGTGTCAGCCCCGATTTGTGAATTAGATTTCCGTATGACCTGGATTTAACAATCCGAAGGAAGTCATCTTGTGTGTGGTAAACTGATAGAGGACAGTTACACCATACGTCACCAGTAAGGTTGAAAAACCAGTATTGCTGACACAATCCTTTGACAGCGGTCAAAGCAACTCCTAGGCCTGTAAAGGACGTCAGCTGGGGCAATCAAGTGCGTGACGATCTGTGGGGGATCTAGAGACGTAAGGAAGGCGACAGTAGCCAATTCGCTTGGAGGGCTTGAGTTGGTCTCTGCTACATCCCAGACCGAAGTCTTATAGTAGGCTAGTGTTTGTAGTCAGTTTGTACTGGGCGGTGTTCAATCTGGACGAGGTCCCGAGGTTTTTCTGCAAGGCAGTTTCCTCGTTAAAAAAATCTTTGGTGTCTTGTGTGCTTTTACTTTCCGCATTATATTTCTGGTAGTATAATTAAAGCACCAAGTAGTACGTTATTGCCTAATTGTAGAGTTGACTCCAAAGTACTCTTTGTCGAGGTTTAACAACTCCAGTTATAAGTTTGGATATTGATTTTTGAGATCGTCCAGACTTAAACCATAAGACTCACGAGCCAAAACGAAAAGTTGGTAGTATTTCGGTACCCCTCCTTTTTCATATCCTTCTAGCTTTATGAACTTAGTCGACCTCGAGTTAATTGAGGGAAGAAGTCTATTTAGGAAAGGATTCATATATAGAGAAGGATTTTTTTTAAAGAAGGATTCTTATATTAGGAAATAGATTCCTAGGAAGTTTCGGGAAACCCAAACCACTATATATAGAGGTACCTAGCTCATAGCTTAGACACCGTAGGCATCTAGTAAATCTAGAGAAGAAGTTTGTGAGGTAACCATCGTGTTGCAAAAGCAAGCTTAGCGAGATTGTGAGTGTGAAAGAGAGAATTGTAATATTGTCTTGTTTATAATCTAGAAAAGATATCTTTGTTCGTAAATCTGTTTTTGTGTCTACATTTTACCTATCTTTCGTCTATTGTTATTTTGAATTCCGCCATAATAACTCTAGTCATCAAGAGTACGGAGATCATAGGTATCAATACTAATTGATAATATGGATGTTATTATGAAGTATATGAATGGTGATATTGTTTAAGTTGATGATATGAATGTTGTTATGAGTGATATGGATGTTGTGATGATTGATGAACAATATTAAGTTGTGTATGTGATAATATGAATGTTGTGATGAACGACAGTATTGTTTATGTGATAACGATATAAAGTAATTGATTTAGAAGATGCATTGAAATGTGATGATTACCATGTGTTCTGTAAAAGGAATGAAGAATAGAATTGGTCAAATAGTTGAGTCTAGATCAATCGTTTCAAGCAAACGGACAAGTTACGTGTTGCAAAAAGTTACATTGAAGATAACCCATTACACTCGGATAGACCCATAGGAGGGTATCAAGGATTAAAAAAACTTAAGGCAGTAGTCTTTAGAAATGAAGCGGCAAAGAGAATCATCATGCACTGTGGGTTTGCTTCAATATTTGAAATATCTTATTCGAATCTCACTTATGTAAGATTGATCAACATGATAGCCGAGAGATGGTGGTATACCACTCATACCTTTCATTTAGCGGAAATTAAGTTAAGTTTTACCCCATGGGATTTCACCCACTTAACCGGAATCAAGTTTGGGGGGGAGCGTATCATTTTGGAAGGATGGGAGAAAACCTAGTGGAAACGATATTGTCGGAATATGATCATATGTTATATTACATCAAAGAAACACAACCAAGAAAGCCAAAAGATCAAAGCAGCGAGCTAAGCACCAGCCGACAGGGGCCGAGTAAAAAGAAAAGGAAATGCCAAGTTGAAGTTGAGGAAGAACCAGAAAATGAGGGAGAACCGGAAGATGGGGATGACAATGACGAGGAAGAACCACCAGTTTGCTGGGAAGTGAATGATGAAACCCGTAACGCCTTGAGAAAAGTTCTTTTTACAACTAAAGGATGCAAGTTGAGTATGATCAAGATATGGATTCTTGATAGAGGTAGAGATCTAGAGGTTTTCCCTGAACGGTTGGCTCGATGGTTTTGTTGTGGGTGGTGGGTGATCTATTATTCCCTAATCCCAACGACATTGTTCTATTTGAGTGGATCACAAGCTCGAAAAATATGATTGGGGTCAAGCAATCTTTTCTAGAATATACAGATCTCTGAATAATTTTGTTCTTGATGGTGCAAGGTTGGAGTGATATGTGTACATTCTACAGGTATGCAACGATACAACTTTATATTGTTTTTTTTTCTTAATACGATTATTATATTTGATGAATAACGTTGTATTGTTTCTCCACATTGCAGCCCCGGTTTTGGTGTTCTTGTCGTACGATGTTTCCGAAGGTGAGGGATCCTCTTTCCGAAGAAGATTTGGATCCATGGCCTGGCGGTAAGAGGTATGATTCGTCTCATTCAAATGTTAAACAAACTGAAGTAAATCTTAATTCTTTCACCGATATTGGTAGTGTTATGGATAATGTGGGCCCTTTTTATGCCGAAATGATGCCATGGTTGCAAGTAGACATGTTTATAAGTCTAGAGTTCAGTTGGCTAGATCAATGTCCGAAGGCCGTAGAGTGTTTTGGGATCCAGATGGGAAATATAATGTAGCATACTTGGGAGAGCGGTGTCTTAGACAAGTCGTAAACATAATAGTGATATCTTGTAATGTGCCGGATAGGATTGTGGAGATCCCCGAATTCCAAATTAGAGTGTTTGTTTCTGATTTTTCCTTAGAGACACATTATGACGTGGTAACACTCGAAGAATACAGCTTATATTGGAAGAAGAAGTCTTTTGGAAAATACATGGATGATAAAGTTAGGCATGTTGGTAACCGTTGCGTTTGGGGTTCACAAGGTCAAATTATTCTTGGCAAAGGACCCGTGAGTCAGTCCAATTACGTACCGCATACAAGCGGTGATCAGATTGGTCTGGGTTTTCCAAGGCTTCAACCTCCTCATTTGACCTTCGTGAACGACAAAGGTCAAACATACGACGGGATATCGGGCAAGAGTATTTCAGGATTGTTCACAACCACAATACGATTCGACCTCGGCTTCGGCGGTTAGTATCATCTAACTTAATTTACAGTGATAATAATAATTTGTGTATTTTACCCTCAAATTTACTCGATATTTTGTGTTGTGTTGCAGGAACATTGGGCAACGGCTTATGAGAATCTTGAACAAGTAAGAATTTGCGAGAGAATAGCTGGCTACCATATCTCAAATGATGGTTTCACTATCCGCCAATGACAACGCGACCCTCAGTATACCCAATATGAGCAAACACCAATATGACGTCCTATAACCATGCCTTATGAAGGAATGGGAACATACTCGGCATGGTTTGATTCGTCAACGCCTTCGCATGATGGTTCGCAATTTTCCAATCACACTTATGTAAGCAACACCCAGTCTGGTGGGTTTGATTCGGATAACTTGTATTTTGTTCTTCTTAATGATTGTGAACCCCCACCGAATGTTGGAGCACCAGTCACAATTTTGGAGGATCTTATCAAGGAGGCTCTTATGAAAGAGGAGGAGATGCATGGGATAACGATGGAATGACTAATTTTATGGGGTTACCCACTTTTCGTCCAAGTTCAAGTTAAACGTTGTCACTTAGAAGGATTTGGGCTTAAAACTTGTAGTTTTTTTTGTTGTTGTTTGTTTTGTTTTTTAAATATTAACTTATGGATTTGGAATAAAACATTGTGGTGTTTATTTTGTTGTTTTTTAAATGTTAACTTATGAAACAATCTCTTGAGTTAGTTCATAATTTCCTAGCATCCGCCGCAAATCTAGTACAATTAGTTAATGGCTTGATTTGAATTCAATCTCGATAACATTACATTGAAGAAAAAAGATTACAACGGAGGTAGCATTTAGGAGCTAAAAAACGATAACGGTGGCACTGAAGAAAAAAATATTACAACATAGGTGCCATTTAGGAACTGGAAAACTATAACATTACATTGAGGAAAAAAAAATTACAGCATAGGTAGCATTTCAGAACTAAAAAACGATAATATTACATTAAAGAAAAAGATTACAACATATGTAGCATTTAGGAACTAAAAAACGATAACGTTACATTAAAGAAAAAAAGACAATAGTTCATGCATCCATTATTGATTTTAAATTCGATAACATTACATTAGAGACCTTATCCTGGAAGACTTTAGCTCAGCAGATCATAGCAACCTTCGTGGAAAAACAGACTTACGCGCTCTTCAAAACATTGGGATGCATGGGGCGTATGCTTTCTGAAGATACAACGGAAAAAATAAGTAAGTTGCCAATAAAATCTAATGAAAAGAAATCACAAAACGAAATAAGAATACTCACTTGTTCTTCTACGGTCCATGTGAGTTGAGTATGGGCAAGAACAATAACATACGCATTAAATATTTTCACAGTACTCTTGATCGTACCATATCTAACTCTTACTGATATGCAGGTTCTTTCATTAGGGTTTTCAGTAAGCATGCACAAAGTTTGAAAAATCATTTCCCAGAATGCTCTCATGGTTGTGCAGATTCAACGGCACCATCTAACACTCGGGCGATATACATATTTGTAACAACAATATCTTCATCGGCGGTAAACTTGCACACCATATTGAAGTGATCTTGTATACAAATTTAGTAGAGGAAGAGAGAATCAAGTAAAATGTGCTTGACTGGGGTGAATTTTGGTTGGGAAGAGTGGGTTGGTTTTATAGTGAAAAACTCAATTTTTTGAAAATCTTACCGTTGGAAATTGGATGACCGAGAGTGGTTTTACTGTTGGAAAATGGAAACAGGGATGGAGTGTGTGAGGAGTGTGAAAAAAAAAAGGTCAAACAAGTATTATAACTTTGCGGCTAGTGAGAAACCGCCTAGAGAAATATGTGGTTTCTGAGTAACCGCAGCGGTTTCTCACTAGCCGCTTCGCGCGTCTACTCACTATCCGAAAGCAAAGACTTATTTAGAAGGGAGTACAGATTTTTGACCCTTGTAGACAAGTCCATATTTCTTCTCCACGGTGTAACCAATTGGCTACTTTTTGTACTTTTCTTTTGGTTAACTTTTTTGAAAACTTATGTTAGTTTTCTCTCTCTTCTCTGAAACAATATTTTCAGAAAGAAATATTTTGAAACGGTAAATCTCATCTTTTTTATGAGTGATTCTTCGATTTGAGTTGCTTTTCTTGCGTTCCTCCTTATTGTGATTCTTGATCGGTTGTCAATGCATACTGAGATCCATAATACCTTATTGTGATTCTAGGCCTTTTGTGCTCTGTTTTTCCTGTTTCTGTTTTAGGGTATTTTGGTTGTGTGTTCTTTGGATTATAGCACTCTGTGATTCTTGTTATTTGGATGTTGGTTTGCTTTTGATTCTGGTTCTGTGATTCTTAGTTCATTAGGTGTGTTTTTCTCATTGTGGTGGCTTCTGTGGTGGTGGTTTATAGTTTGAATATCACATGTTTGTTGTATTGCTTCTGAGGTTCCTGGGTTCGGTGTTTGTTCTTATTTGATCATGGAGATTGATCTGTTGTGCCACTCTTTTGATCAACTCATCATCACTGAGTTGTCTCATCTTCCTTCTGAGGAAGAGAAAACTCTTATGATGTCGTTGACCTATTTAACTTCGACGGTAGGATACCAAGAGAATTTTAATTTGGGTACGGGTCATGAGTTTCATGGGTTGAACTTCTTTTCTTGGGCTAAGGTTTCAAGTCTGTCTTGGTGCAGTCTACAAAATTACATGTGGATTCAGGGGTACTCTACTAATCTCTTGTTCTTGGGACGTCAGCTTCAAAGGGACTTCTTGCTCTTCAACTCTTATACTGCAGTGAGACAGAAGATCGACTGGTATTTCCATCCCGATATCCTCATATTACCCTTTCAATTCACTGAATATCATACCTTTTATTCTATTGATAGCTCTGCCAAAATCATAATGCTTAACCTTTTCAAGTATCATCTCCACAACAACCACTACATGCACTACAATGAAAAGCTTAGAATCTTGGCATGGAATTGCCAAGGTCTAGGAAATGATGTCACTCAATGGCATCTTAGAGACCATGCCAACCATCATGATCTCGACATATTATTTCTCTCTGAGACTAAAAACCTAGGATCCTTTATTGCTAACTGTACATCTAATCTTGGTTACAAATTTTGGTATATTGTGGATCAGGTTCGTATGTCTGGAGGCCTAGTTGTGGCTTGAAAAGGGGGTTACAACATTAGAATGGGGTGCTCTTTGGCAGCCTCATCAACTGCCATATTACTTATACTTTCAATAATAGAGAAACTCTAATTTCCTTTGCATATGGTCCTTCTGTCTGGATTCATAAAAACAATTTCTGGAAGTACATTGCAAACAAAGCTACTACCTTCAATAATGATTTGCTAGTCATTGGAGACCTTAACCTCGCTCTTCAAAAATATGAAAAGAAAGGAGTAGGGGATTTCATCACAAGTGAAGCTGACAAGAGCAAGTTTCTTCTTACTAGTGCAGATCTTCAAGACATAGATCATATGGGCTATTATTTCACCTAACAGAAGAAGTTATGGGCATCTCACAGAGGCTCGTTTAGATAGGGCTCTTGCTAACACCAAATGGTGCAAACACAATCCTCATGCCACTCTTGCTCACCTCACCCCTCTTGGGTCAGATCACTGTCCCATTCTCTTGAATACCAAACGCCAACAACCACACCAATACAAACCCTTCAAAGTCCTGGGAATTTTGCTACAGAACCCAGAGTGTAAACAACTCATTCAAGAGAACTGGCAAAAAACCACTCATGGCAGTAATCCTCTCAAGCTTGCCAAAAAGCTTAAATCTACAAAGCATTTTATAAAGCTTTAACAGATACAGTTTTGGAGGATATCAAAACCCAAATATCAAAAGCTAAAACCCTTCTGACCTCCGTTATTTCTGATACCAGCATAACCAATCAAAGTGCTACTTAGAGAATTGGAGGACATGTTGGCTTATTGGTACAAGGTTGAAGAAATTTTTTGGAAAGATAAGAGTGGTGAAAATGACATTCAGTTACGAGATAGGAACACTGGGTATTTCCACCGAAAGGCGTAAAAGAGATACAAGAGAAATAAAATCGATACTTTGAAGGATGGCAATGGTATATGGACAGAAGGGAGATATCATCTTGCGGATCTGATCAGAACCCATTTCAGCACTATAGCAACTTCAGCCATCCTAATACCAACTCCAACTACCTCTACATGGTTCAACCAGTGATCACTTGTGAGGACAACATCATGCTCAACACTCTCCCAACCTTAGAGGATGTCAGGTTGGTTGTCTTCTCTATGGCCCCTGACAAGGCCCCTGGGCCGGATGGTTATACACCTTATTTGTTTCCAATCTAATGGGGAGACTGTGTTAGTGGATGTTCACAGAATGTTGTTAAGTTTCTTCAACATTGGCCACCTGCTAAAGGAAAACAATGCTACTTTCGTCTCTTTAATTCCCAAGATCGAGTTTCCTCAATGCCCGACTGATTATAGACCCATTAGTTTGTGCAACATAGTGCATACGATTGTTTCCAAACTTTTGGCTAATCGTCTTAAAACTTTATTCCCAAAGTTCATTTCACCTTATCGATCAGCTTTCATTCCTGGGAAGCAAATTTATAATAATATTATGATTGTGCATGAGCTTATCCATACTATGAGAACTCAAAGAGGAAATGAATTTCTCATGGGAATCAAGATTGATATGTCGAAAGCTTTCGACAGAGTTGAGTGGAGCTTTATGATGCCAATTATGTGGAGGCTTGGATTGATAATACTTGGTGTGCCATGATTCACCAAGGCATCAGTACAATTAATGCATTGGTCATTTTGAATGGGGTTCCTGGAGAAAGATTTTCTCCCACTTGAGGGCTCATACAGGGGGATCCATTGTCACCCTACCTTTTTCATTATGTGCATGTAAGTTGAAAAAGCAGGGGTACCGAAATACAACCAACTTTTCGTTTGGGCTCGTGAGTCTTATGGTAAGATATGGACGATCTCAAAAATCAATATCCAAATCTGATAACCGGAGTAGGATCACAAGTGATCGGTCCAAATCAAGATAAATCTTGGAAAATCCCCTGGATGGATTATGGACCTACTCGACGGTTATTAATAATGTACTTCTCGTGTTTGCTTTAATTATATAATCAGATAATATAATGCGGAAAGTAAAGCACATAAGACACCAAAGATTTTTTTAATGAGGAAACTACGACCTATAGAAAAACCTCGGGACCTCGTCCAGATTGAACACCACATAATACTAACTGTCTACAAACACTAGCCTACTATAAGACTTCGGTCTGGGATGTAGCAGAGACCAACTCAAGCCCTCCAAGAGAATTGGCTATTGTCGCACTCCTTACATCTCTAGATACCCCACAGATCGTCACACACTTGATTCCCCTAGCTGACGTCCGTTATAGGCCTAGGAGTTGCTTTAACCGCTGTTAAAGGCTTGTGTCAATAATTTCAGCTTTGCAACCTCAATTATCAACTGTATGTTTGAACTGTCCTCTTCAGTTTGACATACACAAAGTGACTTCCTTCGGATTGCTCCAGGTCATACGAAAATCTACTTACAAGCGGGGGCTGACAAGTAAACCGAGTAAACTATGCCCAACTTTTCTCTACCTCAGTTGTAAAAAGAATCACTTAAGAAACTTATACAACTGGAGCTAACTAGGTCTTACAACAACGAGTGCAGCCGTGCGTCGCTTCCTTCAACCTTGTATGTAACATATCAGTTCTTGAATGGCCTTATTGCAGAAGAGAAGGACCGTAGAATAGACAAGAACGTGATCAGGTTACCAAGGTTACAGGTTAATCTGATAACAACCACAAAGGTACGTTATCTCCTACCTGTGCTTCCCAACTCTCAAGAGAAGTCTTTATAGTCATTAGGTAAATCCCACAGAGGAACTGCTACCTAATAGAGGATGACTATACCACAACAAGCTTACACCGAAGTGCAAAGAGTTTACGATCAATTCCACAGAGAAACTTCACGTATGCTTGATGCTTGTGGTTTTCGTTCTTTAACCTTCTATTTATAGAGCTCAATAATATAGGTTGCTTAGGAATAAAGCAACTAGTTTCTTAACCTACAAGTTATCAAGTGTCCGTGTAAACGAACGCGTTACTTGGCTTGCACACAAAGAAACCCTAGATTTATCTCAATTGGAAATCTTTAAACATTTATCTGCCAAGTGTTTTGTTAGCTCAAAAACACTTCAAGATAGAGATCCAACATACCAGAGATAATCTTTACCTTATTGACACATTGAGATTCGTTAGATGATTCTTATAAGCTCAAGTCCAACTAAGAGATAAAGGAGTCAGGAGTTTAACCCGCGTGAAATTCCAGAAGAATATCCACGTGGACGGTTCGGGAACCGTCCTTATGAATTCCAGCCAAATACATCGAATCTGTGGTTCACGTACATGTACGTGTACAGATTGACTTTTTGGAACTCAGGAGTGAAATCTGGAGTCACTGTTCACGAACCTGTTCGTGAACCGCCGTCGGTAATATTAGAGTTTAACTGGATCCGTTGGAAGTTCTGGGCTGGGCTAGTATTTGGACGTGTTTACGCCCTCAGCTATAATCCACTGGACTCTGCTCTAGAGTACTCCTTTAGATTCATATGTTTCATACATGTGATTTGCAAGCAAACCTATGCAATAGAAAGGGCATCGAATCTATCTCGTGCATCTTGTAACCTTAGTATTGTGGGAACAAATACTAACATAACTCATGGTTATGAAGACAAGAATACAAAATCTCAATCACTATAACACTACTAAAGTAGCCGACTATTTCGAAAGATAGAATAAGTAAAATAGAAGAATTTCCATAAAACTCATAACTCCTACTAACCTTTTGTCGATGAAATATTTGATGTCTTCTTTATAATCATTGTCTTTGTCTTCAAGGTCTCTACTACTTTGTCTATATCCCAATTCCGAAATATAAACTCTAGTAGGCTAAATCAAGAATTGTGTTTTGACACCTAAAACTGACAACCAGTTTGACATACAAACGCTAGTGGGTTTGACCGAACAATGCCCTAACAATCTCCCCTTTGTCAATTTTAGTGACAAAACCAATTTACATATGGATTCAAAAGATATACAATAAAGATCTAACCCAGATGTCTTGATTTCTTGAATTCTTCAACTTCTCCTTTGAGTCTTGATGTGTTCGTTTATCTCATGTTGATGAATTCGTAAACAACACCACAACATATCCAGCTCAAACAACCACAAAGGTACGCTCGAGCTTACATGGGTTAATATGCCGATCCCACATGTTGTTTGTGCAAAGAGTAAGAATCAGAGCAACTTTAAAGTCTGTGTACCAAAACTTATAAAGTGATTCTATTCATTTTTGATACGAAGCTTCCCCTTCATCTTTATACCTCTTTTTGCCAGATTGGTATGAAGCCCAATATTTACTCCCCATTACTTGATACTTTCGAGAAAGTACATAAGTAAGCAATACGGTGTTCTCCTCCTATGGTTATGAACCACAAGAACAAGAAACCATATGTATTCTCCCCCTATTTGTCACAAAAATATGACAAACTAGTTGAGACTTAGGGTTTCAAGCCTATAGAGATAGTCAAGGCAATGATGTACTCGTATATCAAGTTTAAGATGGCATAACTAGGAAATCATAACGAGGATTTCGAAGTTGATTCATCTTTGGAGAAATATAGATACACTTTTCTCATAATATTCCATATCCACGCTCCCCAAAAAGATTTGTTATTAAGCGCAAACTCAATTAAGAACTCTCCCCCATGTGGTGTTATTCAATAAAGAACAACATTTGCCTTTACAAGTAAAGACATGTACATATTTTTACTTCTTTTTGGAGAAGAAGTTTTAATCTAGTTTGTCTCTTCCTAACAAACTAGATACTCTTGTTTCTAATGAACAAGAACGACACCAATAGATTGTCGAAGGTGTTCAAACGTTCGTGTATCTAATGGTTTTGTGAGTATATCAGCAAGTTGTCGTTCTGACGGCACATGTTCAAGATAACAATCTTGTCTTCATAGAGATTTCTTATGAAGTGGTACCGGATATCAATGTGTTTAGTCCTAGAATGTTCTACTAGATTTTCAGTAATGCATATAGCACTAGTATTATCACAGTAGATATTCATGGTCCCTACCTGGATACCGTAATCTGCTAGCATTTGTTCATCCATAGCAGTTGAGTGCAGCAAGAACCGGCTGCTATGTATTCTGCCTCGCACGTGGATAGAGACTGTGAGTTTTTTTTTCTTGTTGTGCCATGCTACAAGATTTAACCCAACGAAAAAGCATCCACCCGAAGTGTTTTTTATGTCGTCTCTGCTACCAGCCCAATCTGCATCAGAATATGTTGCAAGATTGGTATTGGTGTCAAAGGTATATGTGAGTCCAAATCCCATTGTTCCTTTGACATATCGTAGAGTCCTTTTGACAGCATTGAGATGTGATATTCGAGGATCAGCTTGATATCTCGCACAACACCCTACACTATATGCAATGTCGGGTCTTGTTGTTGTCAAGTACAAAAAGCTTCCAATCATAGATCTGTAAAGTTTTTGATCCACCTTTTCACTTTGCAGATCCCTACTGATCTTGTCAGTAGTTGCCATAGGTGTTGGTTTTGATGATGCACCACTCAGACCAAACTTTGAAACCAATTCCTTGGCGTATTGCTGCTGAGAAATGTAGATTCCACTTTCGTGTTGCTGAACTTGTATTCCAAGAAAGAATTTTAGTTCTCCTATATTACTCATCTGGAATTCTTTACTCAATGATTTTTGAAATTCCTTGGTAAGTCTTTTAGATGTGGAGCCGAAAATTATGTCATCAACATAGATTTGGGTAATCACACTATCTTTACCATACCATTTTATGAACATGGTTTTGTCGGCACCTCCCCTGATAAATCCTTTCCCCAACAAGGAGGTTGTCAACCTCTCAGCCAAACCCGAAGAGCTTGTTTTAATCCGTATAGTGCTTTGTTTAGCCGATATACATTGTTTTGATTAGTTGGGTCCTCAAAACCTTTTGGTTGATCAACAAAGACTTTTTCCTTCAAATCACCATTAAGAAATGCTGATTTGATGTCCATCTGATAAAGTTTTATCTTCAGATGACATGCATGAGCAGGTAAAAGTCTTATGGATTCAAGTCTTGCTACAGGAGCAAAAGTCTCGTCAAAGTCAATTCCTTCAATCTGAGAGAAACCTTGAGCTACAAGCCTGGCTTTGTTTCTCACAACACTGCCAAACTCATCAGACTTGTTCTTGAAGATCCATTTTGTACCTACAACATTAATGTTTGGTAGCCGATCAACAAGTGTCCAAACATTTTGTCGTTCAAATTCACTAAGTTCTTCTTGCATAACATTAATCCACGCAGAATCCTGTAGTGCTTCATCAACATTCCTTGGTTCAACATTAGATAGGTAACAAGCATAATGATAGATATTTTGTGTTTGTTGCCTAGTCATCCCTTTTGTGGTAAATGTTTCTCCAATAATGTCGTCAGGTACATTACTACGACGGACCTATAGAGGCTATTCATGAGCAATTGGCTCAACTTCTTCCTCTACATCATCGTCTTTGTTGTGGTCATTCTCTGTTTCGATCTCAGTCGGAACTACACCAGTAGTGGGTTGTTCGTAAACCGTTGGCCCTTTTTTTATTTATTTCAATCGGCGGTAGTTCTGCTGGGGCTCTGTTATTCTGACGAAATCCATTTATTTTGTGGAGGGTAAAAACCCCTCGGGACACGTGTCAGAGATCCAAGGAGCAAGATCGCGCCAGAGGAAGTAGCAGCGAAGCCTCGGGATCAAACCAAAGAAAGCTGAGACCGAGGACGTCGAGCGAAGAATCAGAAGAAAGGGATTCGGACTCTGCCCCAAAGGACCGAAGCCCCAGAGCCGTCTTCGGAGAACTGCCGAAGGAACCGCCTTAATCGACAAGGACTGACACCACCACGATTGAGTCCCTTGTCTTATTATCTGTAAACCACCCAAGCTCGGCCTATATAAAGCGAGCTTGGAGAACATTGTAAGGGTTGGAATCTTTTGGGTGTAACCTAAGTGGCGAGAGAGGGATTAGGTTTGTATCTCCTCTAGCTCCTTAGGATCATAATCCATGTAGTTGCAACACTGAAATACAAATCTTCATGCGTTTAGTCTTCTGATTAATGTCTTTTTACATATCTTCGGTATTGTTCTTGAGGTCTTTGCACCTTGAATCATGTTTGAATGACTGTGTGTGTGAGTGAGATCTGAGGGCTATAGAACATCATGTACCCATGCAGATTTTCTACTCATACAGTTTGGCGCTAGAAACAGGGGCTGATTAAAACAACTTAGGGTTTGCCTGTGATTTTTCGGGTTTTCAAGTTTTTCATATATTTTTTCTCATTTTTCCAAAGATCTTCAAAGCTTGTTCTTTAAAAACGCTCCAATACCTTAAACATCTAAAGATCCTTAAAGGCTTTAGCATGTTCAAGGGTTTTATGAGCAAATCATCAGATGGTAAGGTCATCAACTAAGGGTTTCAAACCTTGGCATGACGAAACCCATTTCAAAAATGGTAGTTAATTTTCATCATATATGCCTCAAAATTAAGGTCAGCTATAAGAAAACGATTATGGAAAAAAAATGTAGACCTATTTTTAGGGTTTTCAAAGTGCCTGCTATATTTGGAAATAAACTTTCATGAAGAAACCATTGGGAAAGGTGGTTTTGGCTAAAAGACAAAATATATAGTTAGGGATATATGTAAAAGGAACGAATACGACCTACGCTAAAAACCCGCATGATAAAAACCGTTGCAACGTACAGACCTACATGGCCGACATAGTACACTGCAGTAGCCGCCTTGGACCTCACGGGTTTTTTTGTCTTCTGACAGGTCACAACCAGAATGGCTTCGAAATATGACCAGGCTCCGAAGCAGCGAGTGGAATCTTCGAGGCAAGTCTTCAAAATAAAACCACAAAATAAAGTATCAGTGCAGACCGCCCATTGCAATTCAATGATTCATACAAGAGAAAACATCAGCTCACGAAGCAGCAACATTGCAGGAAGAATCCACAAAAGAGACAAAGATGGGAGGGAGATAATGATTCTCGCCGAAGCAAGAAAATTCGAGCCATGGCAGCTAAAACCGATAACTTATTCGGCAGCAGACCTTCCCGAAGATGGCCCAAGTAATAACCCTTTGGTGATCACAGTAAACATAAATAAGAAAACAGTACCAAGAATATTGATAGATCCAGGTAGTTCAGTAGATGTACTATTCGGAATGGCTTACAGGGAAATATTCCACTGGTGCCCACGGATTATACGATCTACGGATTTAATGGAAGAGCATCAAAACCAAAAGGAGACATCTCATTACTGGTATACGTAGCATTGATGGAGCTAAAAACAACATTCTGTGTCCTAGACATAGAATCACCATACAACGCTATCTTGGGACGACCATGGCTGCATGGGATCTTAGGAGTACCCTCTACACTGCATCAGAAACTCAGATTTCCAACTCCCGAAGGCATAGGAGAAATCAAGGGCGAGATCTCGGAGTCAAAAGCATGCCACGTAAAAGATATCGATCAGAGAAAAAATGTGAGGCGCAATCGAAGAGAAAGGTACAGGCAGCAAAAGGAGAAAATGATTAGCGAGGAAATCAACCAAATAATACAGGGCAAAAAAGGAGTAATCACGAAGGAGGCACCGAAGGACCCCAGCGCCATGAATGAAGACACTCCGAACTTTACTCCAACAGAACCCACCGAGGATGTAAACATCGGAACCAACGAAGATCCAAAAATTATAAAAATAGGAACATTGATGACGAAAGAGCAGCGAGATGAACTAGAAGATTTGCTGAGGGAATATGCAGACGTCTTTGCTTGGAAAATGAGTGAAATGCCAGGAATAGACCCCAGCCTGGCATGCCATCACCTAGATATAAACCCGTCAGTAAGGCCATTCAAACAGAGGCCACGAAAGTTAGCAGATATATACCAAACAGCGGTTGAATCCGAATTAAACAAGATGATCGAAACAGGAATTATCAAAAAAATACAATACGCAGATTGGATTTCGAACATGGTCATCGTACCAAAGAAAAACAAAGGAGTGCGCATATGCATCGACTTCAGCAATTTAAACAAGGCGTGCCCCAAGGATCCACATCCTTTACCCAGCATAGACCAAATGGTAGACGCAACAGCGGGCCATGAGCTATTAAGATTCATGAATGGCTACTCTGGTTACAACCAGATTCCCTTGGCGGAAGAAGATCAGAAGCATACGGCGTTCTTTAACCCGAATGGCATTCTTGTGTAGCAATATAGTCCATTAGATGTTAAGAACGCCGGCGCCACGTACCAAAAGGCTATGGAGAATATCTTTCGTCCTTGGTTAAACCATCGAAGCATATGTAGACGACATGCTAGTCAAAAGTAAACAAGCCGGCACTCATGTGAGAGATCTAAGAGAAATACTGGAAAAAATGCGACAAATCAACATGAAGATCAACCCAGCAAAATGCATCTTCGGGGTGACCTCCGGAAAATTTCTGGGATATATAGTTACAAAAACAGGTATCGAAGCGGACCCGCTAAAAGTACAAGCAATCCGAGAAATGCCATCACCAACAACTATAAAAGACGTACAAGCTTTAAACGGAAGATTGGCAGCTCTTAGCAGATTCATTGCGCGATCTTCGGACAGATGTAAAAACTTCTTTAGCATCTTGAAAAAGGAGAACAATTCATATGGACAGACGAAAGGGATGCCGCGTTTCAGGGGATCAAAAACTACTTAGCAAGCTTACCAGCACTGCAGCGCCCAGAGAAATATGAAAACTTAAAACTCTACATAGCCGCGAATAAAGACGCAATCAGCGCAGTACTAGTAACAACTAAAGAAGAAGAAAAACCGGTATACTACATTAGTAGGACACTTTTTCCAGCCGAGAAGAATTACACAAAGTTGGAACAGCTAATACTCGCACTAGTGGTAGCAACTCAAAAGCTTCGGACATATTTCCAGGCTCACAAAGTAATTGTGCTAACAAAAACACCAATTGAATCAGTTCTGAAAAACCTTCAGGCAGCAGGCAGAATTGCAAAATGGAACGCTCAAATTGGGCAATATGACGTGGAGTACGAGATCAGAACGACATTAAAATCGCAAATCATCGCAGACTTCCTAGCCGAGTTCCCAATTGAGGAAGACTACGAGGACGATCTGATCCTGGGAATCGAAGACGACGAAGGGCCTAAAGACCTGCTACAATAATGCCACCCTCGGAGATGGGAAGTCTTCATTGACGGTTCGGTAAATAGCGATAGCCGAGGAGTAGGCATAGTCTTCACCTCACCCGAAGGGAAGCGCATAGTGTACACTCTTCGGTTGGAGTTCGAAGCAACTAATAACGAGACCGAGTATGAAGCAATGATCCATACCTTAAAACACATGATCAGCATGGAGATTCAGGAGGCACGAATAACGACGGACTCACAACTAGTAGTACGACAATTGGATGGAAGCTACCAATCCAATGACTCGCTATCCAAATACAATAAATTAGCAAGAAGACTCATGACAAAAATTCTGCATCTCAAAATTCGACACATTTGTAGAAAAGATAATAGGCATGCAGACGCTTTGGCATTCATTGCCTCAAAAGTAATAGATCAAATAATAATCTCCATCGAAATCGGAAGAATAAAGAAATCATCAATAGCCGCCGAAGAAGGGGAACTGGTGATGGCCATTCAAGAAGAGTACGATGACTGGAGAGTACCAATAAGGAAATACTTGGAGAACAAGGAATTGCCAAGCAACCCACTAGAAGCACACAAAGTAACCAGTAGATCCACTAACTACCGACTCATAGATGGGGTCTTACATCGACAATCATTCTTGGGCCCCCTATTAAGGTGCGTACACTGAGTAGATGGCATAACGCTAATGAAAGAGCTACACAGCGGAGAAGCAGGAACCCACAGTGGTGCACGAGCACTCGCACAACGAACCAAGGCTCAGGGATACTATTGGCCATATATGCATGCTGACGCCAAAAGCATCTCTCAAAAATGTGACCCCTGCCAAAGATTTGCTAAACGAATCCATGCACCAGCAACAAACTTAAATTCAGTATTGAGCCCATGGCCTTTTGCCAAATGGGGGGTAGACATCGTCGGCCCATTCATTCCAGGAACAGGACAAAGAAGGTACATCATAGTTACAACCGACTACTTCTCAAAATGGATCGAAGCAAAAGCTCTAAGGAGTCACACAGGACGAGAAGTGTTTACCTTCTTCTGGGAGAAAATATTCTGCCGATTCGGAGTACCAGCGGAAATAGTCTCGGACAACGCCCAAGAATTCCTCAGCGCCGAGGTTAAAGAGCTGTTAAATCAATACAATGTAAGGCTAGGAACCTCGACACCGATATATCCTCAAAGTAATGGCCAAGCAGAGGCGACAAACAAAACAATAGGGGATAACTTGAAAAAACGAGTACTGCCCCACAAAAAACAATGGTGCAAACACCTACACAACGTACTATGGGCATTCCGAACCTCCCAAAGACGAGAAACGGGAATGACTCCTTTTCACCTAACATTCGGGACTGAGGCAGTATTGCCTACAGAAATAATGATACCAACAGATAAATACAAAGCGTGGGAAGAAAACCTTTTGGCAGATTTAATATATGCAAAATTGGACGACCTCGAAGAAGCAAGAGAGGAAGCTCGGCAACACATCATCAAATACCAGAAAGGGGCAGCCCGAGGATACAACAAAAAAGTAATCGAAAGAGAATTCCAGCCTGACGAACTTGTACTACGAGAAATACCGTCATACCAAAAAGGAAACGCAGGAAAGCTGGAACCAGTCTGGGAAGGGCCGTACAAAATCAAGCAGAAGGCAGGAAAATGAGCATACAAGATAATCGACGAAAAGGATGGCCTGGGACTCGGCAATGCATGGAATGCGAAATATATATGAAAATATTATACATAAAAATGTATGAGTAACCTCGAAGTTAAAGAAAATTTTCTACATACTACACGGCAAGCACGCCGAATCAAACTCCAAAAGAATGACCCCGTCTAAATCAGGCTTCAACGCCACCAAAACAGGTCGGCTATAACGCCATATCTCCTCTAGTGCCTTGTCGCAAACAAAAAAGGCTCTAACGCCAAGGAAAAAACGCCAAAACAATCAAATAAAAAGACATCGAAAAGCAGGCACAGAGCTGATGCTCATATAAATCGTAAGGGACCTACGAGTTATGTGACACAGTCCTCTACCCACAAGACACCCCGTTAGCGGTGGATACTTTGAATCAAGGATATATAAGCTGATGATACATTTGTGTCCAATACCAAACGACCACGAGGACCTCTTTTTCTGAGGCGTCGAGGGGACAATAAATGGGATTAACATCTACCAATAGCGGTGGATGGAACCCCGAGGCAGCTACTTCGCCCTCAAAACAAGCAGCGAACGCAGCCGAGGGACCCCTCTAAAAAACTAAGCCTCAGGGGGGGCTGTTAAAGATTTGAATGGGTCGAACTTTAGGCCGCGATAAGAGAAAAGTGTCATGTCTAAGCTCCAGCCTTGACCGGCACTCCCCCATCGTGTTACTTTATTATTGAGAAACGGGGCATCCATTATAAGCTTCTGCATTTACTTAGGATAAATACAGGCTACCAGGGCGCTACCATGCCCTCTAGGAAGATAAGAAAATATCTTCGGTACCTACCTAATGTACTAAGGCAAAGCGGATGCCTACGCTATCAATATCCAGTGTTTGCTTGAAACCAGTGCAAGTAACTTAAAGCCTTTGGGAAGGGTGATACGTAAGCCCCCACTAGCTTGGTTCACTATCTCATACATCGAAGTAAGCCCCGAAGTTGCACCTCAAGTAGCCATAATAGCCAATAAAGAAAAACAATGACAGATAAATACACAATTTGAAAGTAAAAGTTCAGAAACAACAAACTCCAACAAGTCGCATACAAATATAAAGAAATAAGGGAAACATGGGCAAGGCATCTTCCACTTAAGAAGTCTCAACAATCTCCTTGATGACAGCATCTTCCCTAGAAACAACATCGGGACCAGCCTGGGAAACCGAAGCCTTCAGATCATCACTATCCTTTATAGGTGAAGCAGTAACCTTCGGAGTACTAGCAGATCGGCCAGGAGCTTCGACATTAATCTTAGAATCAGCACAAGAGGCATTAACATTCTCATCCTCCCTAATCGCCTCACCTTTGTCCTCACTCGGATTCTCAACCAACAATCCATCACCATTCCTCTCATCTTCACCATCAGCTTCGCTATTTTCACTACCCATCTCCTCAAAATCATCATTTTCCCTTGCAGCCTGCAGTTGCGCTACTATCGCCTTGACATCTGCGGAAGGAAGAAGTCCCTTATCGGACTTTAGGGTAGCATCAGGATCATTCTCGCCATTACGGTAGTAGGGAGGCCGTATGCCGAAATCCCTAAACAAAAACCGACCATGTTGACGGCTAAACAAGGCCGTTCGACTAGCTTCCCCTTTGATATGATCTCGGAGCTTCAAAATTTCCCCGTTAAGTGATGCAAGCTTACCATCCTTCTCTTCACAAGCACCTTGCGAAAGGCTGAGCTCGTTACCCTTATCATTTAACTCGGCACTCAGCTTCGAAACTTGCTTTTTCTCAGCTTCCAATTCTTGTACATAGCCATCTCGCTCCTTAACAACAGCTTCCAGGCGCTTCTCCAATTCCTTCACATCCTTAGAAAGCTCACTTTTCTCCTGCTGTAAAGATCGAATATCCGCATCAAGACGGGTAATCTCAAGACCTCGCGCATTAGCTAGGTCCAGCAGGTACATTCCATGATGCTTTTGCTGCAGAAAAAGGCAAACAAAAAAATCAATGCACGAAACATACGATACGCAAAGAACAACTTAGAACAAAAACACACTTACAGCTTCAATAAATGCTTGATGCTTGGGAGTCGCCGAGGCAAGAACTTCTCTATCCCAATCGCCAGAAAAAACTTGAGAAAGAAACTTAGCTACTGAAGGATCCAATGGATGTTTCAGGGGATCCCTAGCATACGCTTTCAAATGATCGGAAAGGTCTTCGGCATAAGGACCAGGAAGGGAGCTTCGTTCAAGGAGCTTCCGATACTCCTCCGCCGAACAAGTCCTTCATACAAAACCAGCGGGAGCTGAGCCCATGACCGAAGCAGATCAAGAGGATCGACCCAACGAGGCATCCACAAGACGATCGTTGGAGCCATACTCATTAAAATCTATGCCAGACGGGTAAGGATCAACAATCCTGACATCAGGAAAAACAGGGGCAGTGGGTCCCTGCGCTGGCACAGCAATTTGAGAGCACGTCGCTGAGGCAGCCTCCCGAAGAACTTGCTCATTCGAAGATCCTCTTTTTAACCTTTTAAAAGGCTCAAACCCTCTGATCTTTGGTACCTTCGCCATCAGCATCTCCCACGGACATGGCGGGAGCTGGTAAGCCTTTGCCAACAGTTCTGGTAGTAGGACCCTGCGAACAACGGTTCGGGAAATAGTCTTTACAAGCTTCTTTTTTACGCCACCGAATGATGGTTTCTCCCGATGCGGATCGCACAAAGAAAATTTCATTATGCTATCGTTGACCAAGAACACCTCACCCTGCTGAAAATAGTCAAATCGTCAGGTTCTAAAACAGAGGCAGGTATCCATGCCTATTGAGTAACTGAGGCATGTAGTGTTTTTTTCACCTGAACAACTTCCCCCTTTCCAGCAACCGAATTTAAAGGCTCTTTCCTCTTCTTCGGATCACCGGCTTGTTCCAGGGCTTGTGGATTTTTCAGCTTCTCCAGCTCAGACTTCTGAAAAGAGGGCCGCATGAGTAAAACGGCTAACAGAATGGGAATTGACACATATTTACCAACATACCTTTTTCTTGAGAGCAATTATCTTCTCCTGGGACTTGTTGCGCTCCTCTTCGGAGAAAGGAATCTTGTAGAATTCAACAATAGAGAACTTATGATCATCCATAAACTTCGTTCATTCGACCTTCTTCTTTTCATCTTCGTAGCCAAAAAGAACGGGACCTTCGATAAGCACGGGTTTCAAAAACCATACCTCGTCGCTAGAATGACGAAGAAGTGTGTTCGTTTTAGACCCAGAAAGATCTACGTCGCCCAGAACATGCGAAGAGTCAGCCACTTTGCCAAGACTTACACTCCAGGGAGCTTTTTGTTTAAGCAAGCTCTTTTCCACCTTATAATACTTGAAAAAATTCTCAGCAGACCAAAAACTTGGAGGGCGCTTGAGTTCCTCAGGGAGCTTATCATAGTAATACGATTTGCCCTCCGAGCGAGCCACCCACTCTCGAATAACCCGAATAGAGTTCCCATTCAGTTGCATCACACCGCAGGGAGGACTAATTTGAGAATAAATTTCATAAAAAAGAGGATTCATGGGATCATACAGCGGAATCGGAAGACCGGCGCCAAGCTGCTCGCTGGAAACAATCAATCTCCTATCGCTACACTGATGAGAAGAAAGCAACTCAGGAGACAGATTGACCTTGCCCAAACTCTGGCAAGGGAAAAGATTCGCATCAAAACCATAAATCTTGGCTCTTTCTTCCCAAGTGAGTTTTTGAGGATCCACCATCTTCCGGGGAAACTCGCCGCCAGATAGTGCACACTTTTTAGGAGCCTGAAAAGACAAAAGAAATTAAGAGGATGAACAAGCAAAGAAGGATACAAGCAAAGGCAATCGCAAAAACTCACCATGAATAAGGTAGCAGATCGGCGGCGAAAAGCAGCCAGAAAGGTCGAGAATGCTAAAAATATCACAGAAGACTGCGGAAGAATGAAGGAAGAAAAAAGAGGGCAAACAAAGTTTAAATAAGAAGACGCAAGACCGGCGCAGCCGGCAAAAGGTAGAAAGGGCGAAGATTTCGAAATCAATAAAAGAGACATGTGTCGGCTAAGGAAGTTAAAATACCGGACATGTGTCGAAAAAGGCGAGGCGCCAAGGATTTTCTTCTCCGAACCTCCTCGATCTTCGGACAAGAAAAGAGGCAAACTGTGGAGGGTAAAAACCCCTCGGGACACGTGTCAGAGATCCAAGGAG
>JAJJMA010230695.1:1320-15286 GCA_023529015.1 Papaver nudicaule
ATGCATATACACTAGCTTCATGATGGATTCTGATAAATTTGAGGTTAGAACTCACTCGGACCTTCGAGGTTGATAGTTCGTATGTCGTTCTACCACATTCGAAGCTCGAATCAACACCTGAGATGCATATTCGCTAGCTTCATGATGTATTCTGATAAATTTGTGGTTAGAACTCACTCGGACCTTCGAGGTTGATAATTCGTATGTCGTTCTACCACATTTGAAGTTCGAATAGATATATGAACTCCATATTTATCTGGTTTTAATCTGATTTGACAATACATATACTAATTTCAAGGCTGTTGACTAAAAGGAGTGTACTATCAGAGTTATCAAGGAACCTCTCAAATATGCCTCTTTGATATCAAGGAAGTTGTACACATGGATTGCAAAGAGGCACATTTGCAAATCAGATTAAAACCAGAAATACGATGAATGTGTTGGAATATTTTCAACACCAGAACATAGGGGGTACTGGGGGGCGTAGCCAGGGGGTCCAGGGGAGACCGCCCCTGGTGGGGGTTCAGGGGGCAACGCCCCCGGAAGAATTTGAAATTGGGTTTTTTATTTGACAGTTGAACCGGCCTTAAAGTGCACTTTATTTCCCACTTATGAATAGTGCATGAAGCTGTAAATTTGCATTTCCATATTTACCCTCATTTCATTTTTTTGCTAAGTTGTTACATAAATAAATGAGGGGTATCAACGTAATTAATCATAGCTCTCATTTATATTTGTTTTCCCAAAATTAACCATAGCTCTCATTTTTTTAACCAATGAGAGTTGAGGGATTCTAATCCAACGGCTATGAACCCACCTCATGCGGATTCAGAATTTTCCCCCCCAAAACATCCCGCCCATTTTTTGGCACACCCTTCTAAATTTGGCAACGTGTCAACTCACCCTAACTTTCTTTCTCCCTAAACTCACTCGCAACTCACCCTAACTTTTCCTTCTCTCGTTTTCATCGACAACCTCTCTTTCCCTTTCTCTCTGCGTCTCCTCCCTTTCTCTCTGCTCTCTTTCTCTGCAACTCATCAGCGGCGCTCTTCTTCTCCTTCTCCTAAAGAAAACACAGACAACACAAAATCATTGCTAGCCGTCCAAAATTCTCTCAATCGTTGATCCGTTAGATGACTGAAAAAAAATTCTCCACCGTTCAGATCTCCCCTACCTTATCCTCAAAACCTCTAAAACTCTTTCTCTTCATTTTTTCATACTGTATTTTTTCTTTCTGCGTCTCCCTTATCCTTCTCTTTCTCCTTCACTCACTAGATGTAACAGAAAAATTTCACAACAAAGCTGCAACTTCTCGTTAATTATTGAAAATCATCAGATCCACTAGACTAGATGAATCATATTTCAAGTAGAGTAGATCTGCTGATTTTTTAATTAACAGAGAAAAACCCAGTCTAGATCTGTTAAAAATCGAAAGTTTATTCATATTTTTAATTGATTTCGTTGGGTTTTAACTATCGAACTCCGAACCTGATACGTTAGATGAAACAGTAGATGTTTTTGTTTCATTGGATTTGTTAATTATCAAACTCCGAATCTCAACTTCTCTTCTCTGAAAGTAATACCCTAATTTCTGGTAAAATATATTTGCTCTGTTAACCTTTAATTTGAATTTTCAGTTTTAGGGTTTGATTTGTTCTTTAGATCTGTGTTTGTTTTGTTTGGTCGGGATTTTTGTGGTAAGGTTTTTGATTTTTAATTGCTGATGTGGATTTGTTTGTTGTTTGTAACAGAGATGGATCGATATCAGAGAGTAGAGAACCAAGACTTGAAACACCGATTAACGAGAATGAGATTTCCTTAGGAAGAGCCGCCTGTAAGACTCAAATCATCAGTTCTGGTATTCTATAGGGAATTAGAGGTATTATTGCTCAGAAAATCACTTACTCTAGAAAGATACAACCTCAATCACATCTTACCAATGTAAGTATCTTTTACTGCTTCTGTGATTTGAATGACTAATTTGTTTTTGGTGTTTGATTTTGATGGTTAGGTTAACTTTGTGGACAGGTTGATGATATTGAGGAGGAACAATTTGAAGGTTAATTGGAAAAGAGCAGCTATTACTAGTGGATTTGGTTTTGATTTGTTGGCCCAAAGAAGGATGAGGAACTAGATCAAGAGTTAAATATATAGAGGATTTGTTGGTTCTGCCATGTCAACCTCCTTTCATGTCTTTCAGCAATTATCAACTACTATGCAGACATAAGTGGAGCTGGTAAAACCACCTTAATGGCACATAGAAAGAACCATCCATATCTCTGGATATCCGAAAAACTAGGAAACTTTCGCAAGAAGCTCTAGTTATTGTGTGCAAAATGATGTCCATTCCCTGTGTTTGACTGTTCAAGAATCACTTATTTACTCTGCTTGGCTTTGATTGCCATCTCAAGTTGATCAGAGGTGATTACTAATATTGGTCTATTGCATATGTGAAATTTTGGCTTTGGTATGAGTCTTATATTGGTTCTTTTTTGCAGACTTTTGTCGAAGAAGTCGTGTCACTTGTGGAGCTTACTCCGCTCAGTGGGGTCTTGGTTGGTCTTTCAGGACTTTCACTAGATTTCCGAGATGCATTTTGCTGGACTGCCTACATTGGTCTGCATTCTATGAGAGGTAATAATTCTTATCCCGTGTTTGCATAGCCTGTTAAATTTTTTCTTAATTAGATTGACAGTAGTTACACTCAGCCATGTAGAACTTGTTGTGTCAGTTTGCATGGGGTTAGTTGTATATGAGTCACTTATGTTTGATTATTTGTAATCGATAAAAAACTGGCGCTAAATAGTTTAATGTGTTTTTTTTAATTCTTAACTGTTTACATGGAGTTACATGTTGTAAGGCATAACGTTGATGTGTAAGTGGTGTCTGTTGTTAATGCCTTCTGTTAAGAGTTAGAGTTAAGCTCATGGTTTGGGAGTACGGAATAATGAGCAGGGCAACTGTTAGTGGTTATGATACTTAACTGAGCAGGGCAACTTGTATTATTCAGGCCTTTCTGCCGGTAATCGAGTCTTTCGGATTTGAGACCGACTTGAGGTACCCACACTCAAGGTCAGGCTTTATGTCTCTCTGTCTTTGATCACTGGGCTATAGTACCTGGTGATCCCCTTGACAAGAGTATTGTGCTTAGACCTCTTGAGCCGGCACTATTCTGAGAGTTTCTCTTTTTCATTGTCTGAGAGTTTAAGATTGGGTTATTAGCAATCAGTGAAAGGATGCCTATTAATTAAACATTTGAACTACTTTTCTTGCATGTATATGTGTCTGGGGTACGATGTTTATTATCCCTCATTTTTTGTGATTTTGATTCAATATTATGGGTAGGTTCAAAGTAATACTTCTTTTGTACAAGTGCTTGAATTTGACCTTTGCTTTACTTGTTTGTTTTCATCTGCCAGGTGATTGTGCTAAAGGCTGTTGATGTGATGTGTGACCGTTATGGATGACATGTTCTCATAAGTCTTTTGTGCTTCTGTAATGGAGTTTCATTGGATTCCTTTCAAGAGTTTCATGCAACGTCATCTACTGTTTTGGCAGATAGGTAAAGAAACACAAGTCTGTGCCTCAATCTACTTGGAAGTTAGAAGTTTACAAATTACGGATGTATACAAATTAAGGATGTATGTATCTTGGTCCGTGTTGAACATTAGTAGTGTGCAAGTTCTTTTTGGATTTTCTTCTAAGTTGTACATATGCTTCTTAACATTGAGAACCCCTCTTGTAAATTATGAATTCAATACTAATTAATAAATGTTATTAAGTTTAACTTAATACCTGTTTAAATTTGAATGTGAATGTTCAAGATAAAAGTGCATTTTCTATATTTTTTTTCCTAATTAATATTTGAACACAACTCTTGAGATAAGTTGTGAAACAAAGTCTCACAACTCAATTAGGAGTTGTTCAAGATAGGGGCTACAACCATAACGCGTGTAGTGAAATTATTGTTCACAACTCAAGTATGAGTTGTTTAAGAACATCTTCACAACTCAATTAGGAGTTGTTCAAGATAGGGGCTACAACCATAACGTGTGTAGTGAAATTATTGTTCACAACTCAAGTATGAGTTGTGTAAGAACATCTTCACAACTCAATTAGGAGTTGTTCAAGATTGGGGCTACAACTATAACGTGTGTAGTGAAATTATTGTTCACGACTTAACTGAGAGTTGTGTTATTGTTTTCTACTATACCCATAGACAGTTGTGAGAGATTGACATACAACCTTTACATGAGTTGTGTTAGGCTATCAATATAGTTTCGAGATAGAATCACAACTGGGGCCAGGTGTAGTTGACGACTGAACCACAACTTCTTCACAACTCATAGCCATGAGTTGCAGCAAAGTTCAGACTTACCACAACCCCATGCCTAGACGACTCCCGGGTGTGAGTTGTAATATGTGAACGACAACCGTCTTTGTGAGTTGTCGATGATGGTTTTTCCTGTAGTGATTCATTGAGGAAACGTCTCAGTTGATCCATGGTGGCCGGCTCGAATTCCATAGTGGTGGTAGAAGGTACCTCATGGTGGTGAAACCTTTCGAAGTTCATTGTTGTTGTATATTACCGAAGGAGATGGAACAAGAGATTTTAACTTCGTGTTGTATATACAGGATTAGGCCTGTCAACGGATGGAATTCCGACGGATTTTGGGAAATCCGGTTCCGATAGGCTTAGACATATCGGAATTCCGATAGGCTTAAAATCCTATAGGATTCCCTAAAATGAAATCCGATTCCGATATGTTAAGCTAATCGGATATCGGAATTTTCCGATAACTTCCGTTAACAGACAGAAATAAATCATCATCAAAGTTCCAAAATAAATCAACACTTCCAGACATCTACAGGGGTTTCAATTGATTCTTTTACAAAATTAAGACAATAATAAGGTCGATTTTATTGAGAATTGAAAATAAATAAAATATAAAAACAATTTAGACAGTAGAATTTTACCTGCAATTACTAGATCTAACATTTCTAGATATCAAAATAGGTTCCAAGACAAATGATTTTACTAACCAGATCTTAAGATTTAAAATTGATTACACAAGGATCATCTAATCGATTGCTACTTACAGAAACCCAAAAATCCCCGAATTAAAATCCCCAAAATACCAGAAACCTAGAAATTAAAATTGATTCTGCTTTGGTACCCTCAGAAACAGCATGCTTGGCCAATTCACCAGGAAGAACAAGACGAACAGCGGTCTGAATCTCCCGAGAAGTGATGGTCGGTTTCTTGTTGTACCTCGCCAATCTCGACGAATCAGCTGCAAGTTTCTCGAAGAAAAGAAGAAGAACAAAAGAGAGGAAGAGAAGAACAAAGATTCATAGATTGATTTGAAGAGAAGAAGAAGAACTAGAGAAGAATCAGAGATTGGGGGTGGTGGAAGAAGTCGCAGACGAGACTCGAGAGGAAGAGAAGAAAGAAAGGGAAAAGAAGAGGAGAGGTCAGAGGAGTCGAGTTTTTTTGTTTATATACTTAGGGCTGGGTGATGGAAATTACTAGTACATCCCTACCCTTATCGGAATCGGATGTTAACCTAACGGATTTGGCCTAATCCGTTGCCATTAGGTTAAGAGGCAAAAATCCGTTAACTTAGACATATCGGATTCCGATATCCGATATAGCGGATAATAACCAATCGGATGTCTAATATTCAGAATCGGATGTCGGATTTCGGACTAGGATTGACAGGCCTATACAGGATGTATGCAAGATAAATTAGGAAACAAAGACGATATTATTTATGGGCTTATGGAACCAAAACTACACCGGCTTAACTTATTATGGGCCCAACTTGTGACGGGTTGCACGGGCCCAGCTTAGTAAGAGGTTTACACTTTGTGATCGTTACAAGAGAGTGAGTACAAGTGCAGGGGTGTATGTTACAAGAGAGCAAGTTAGCACGCATGTAACACCAATTTTGGAAATTGGAAATTTTACAGAGATTATCTAAGATCATACAGTCATTTAGATTATCGTATCTCCACCAATTCTTTCCATTCGAACCTATCTTTCAAAATCCAAAAACAGTTTCAAGTAATCTTCTCTCTCGCAACGGAGAGTACCGCAAATCTAGGGCGAAACTGATTTTGAAATCAATTTGTATCAAAGCACATAGTGATGATAAGATCTACAACCCAACGATTCTCAGAACATGTAAAAAAATATGAACCGAAGTTTTCAAATTTTGACTGCCTAGTGCAGTCAGGGTACGTAACGCTCACACATGTAATAGTTACACCCCCATAGCAAGTGTCGGTGTTGATGACTTCCTTCACGACGGTAACGGTAACGGTAACACTGGCAGTAAGGGTAACAGTGACGGTAATGATAACATTGACAATAACGGCAATAGTGACAGTGACGGTAACGGTAATAGTGACAGTAACGATGACCCAACGATTTTTGTCGTAGTCGGAGATTTCTAACTTGAACTCGACCTTTAACCCACTATAGGGATTCTTGTTGCACATATCTTCTTCCTTAGCTTCACTTTCTTCGTTTTCGTTCTTCTTAGTTTCATCCTCTACTTCTTCTGTGTTCTTTTTAATAGGCTTGTGCATGGTAGTTTTAAGATCACCAGTACTTGCCTTTATAAACTTATCTAAGATATCACTTAGATTTTGTATTTTCAGTTTTATTTTAGCAAACTTGTCCTTGTCTGTCTGTGGAGGGTTCTTATCTTCTTCTCCCCCCATATTAGTTTGAGTACTTCCTCTAGGTTTCCATGTATCTGGTAGTAGTATAGTAACTTCTCTTGATCGTGTATACTGAAGTTGCGTCAAGACCATAAACCACAACCAACCCTAGAAGTCAGAACGTGGCTTTGATACCACTTGATATGTAAAAGATCAATGGTACCTAGAGTCAGCACTGTTTAAGTAAAAATATGTAGACAAGAACAAAAGAATTAGGTTATCTTCTTCTTCTTCTTCTTCTTCTTCTTCTTCTTTTTATTAGCTTTGAGAGAAAACTTTACAACGTCTTAACTCACGACTTGTTCTCCCTCCCTCTATTGTTCTACCTCTCCTCATTTTATAGGAGTTCACTCTTTACATAAATAAAGAAAGTCTATGAGTTTTAAAACTCATCTAAACTAAGAATCCAACCTAAGTTAGGAAACCTCAAATTCTTGGTTAAGTTGTTCACAGAACAACCACTTCTTCTAGTATCTTTTAGATACTCTCTAGTCGTATGACTCTTCTAACCTTCTTAGATACTCCCGTATCACTTGGAAACAAATAATAAAACATTTTCCAAAACTAGATTTTATAATAATTCAAACCAAATAGGCCTTATAATATGAAAAGATATATGCTTCAATGATTGAGGTTGTAAAAGAAATATTGTGGCTTCCTGGGTTAGTACGTATTTAAGTGTTATACGAAGGATTATATATATGTCGTTGTAAATTGTGATAGTCAAATCGCCTTTCATCTTGCAAGGAACTAAGTTTATCATGTGTGCAACAAGTACATGAACCAAGTTTATCATATCGAGTTGATAGTTGTCTCAGCTCGATCATCAGTAATGTTTTATTCCTATGTCATTGTAATATAGTGGCAATAAAGTTTTTGGTTGATACTAGTGACCCGAATTCGAAACTTGTTGGCACCAATTTCATTACCAATAAAAAATAATAATTATAACATTCTTTTTGAGGTAACGATTGACTTGTTTTGAAGATCAGCTCAAATTTATGGAACCATCAACAAGCTAGGAAATTGTTTAACCTGTCCAGTTGTGCTTATAACTGATTTTTAGCTATCATAACATATATGTAGAAAGACATGCCGGTTCTTGAACCTCTTGTGTTCATATCTTTATTCATGTATCCAAATTCATAAGAACAATTCCATTTTAAGATTCATTTGAAGAACAAAACTTGGAATATATTTTTTAAAATAATTAACTATTGAAATTAAGAAATATCCCATTAAAGAAGTTCAATGAATCATTCCAAGAATTTATATTTGGAAAAAAATTAAACCTTAAAAAAGTAATTATAATTATAATTAAATACTAAAAGTAAACAAATGATAATTTTAATACAAAAAGTCATGCATAGCAATGTTATGACTCCAGGTTCGAAAGAATTTGTTTTTTATAGGATAGGATTTGCAATACAAAAAGGGCTTGCGACACAACTTGTTGCTCGTTTGCCTGATAAGACAATGTAATTTCATTTTTCTTTGATTATTAATTTATTAACAATTAAAATTTTAAAATATTAATTACTATATATTACTAGTGGAATAAAAACACTGAGAAGGAAAGAAGAGACGATCCGGAACACCATCATCAAAACTTAATGATACTAACGAGTAAGTATTCCAGATATCATACCTTATACATAAGCCATTGGTTACTGGAGTTCAACAAGCTAACCATTTTCCAATTGGAGTGGTGCAAAGAATCATTCCAAGAATTCATATTTGGAAAAATTTAACACCAAAACAGGAAATCTAATTACTAAAAAATTAATTAAAAATAAACCAAACATAATCTTAGAAATTAATTACACAATCCGATGCACCAGTAGAGAAAAAAAATTAATGACTGTGTATAGGAGATATCGTACCTTATATATAAGCTTTGGTTGCTTATCTTTCATTTGGTATAAACAGTGAAAATTTCCAACATCCAATCACACAACCAACCCAACCCAAAACAAGAGTGAAATTCTAAACCACCTCTCAATAGTTATACTTTCATCGATTACTGTTGTTGTGCTCACAATGAAGAGTCCTACACCAACTATTGCTCTTCATCTGTTTTCATTTCTTATTCTCATCCTATTAGCCGTACTGCCGAACCAAGTTTTATCTAGAAAAGAACTGCAACCTGTTCCATCTCTAAAACACCTAGAGGGTTGTCGTAAAGGTCAGACGGTAAAGGGTTTGCATGAAGTCAAAATTTATCTCAAAAGATTTGGGTACGCTAACGTGGTGGCTAATATCAATAACAATCGGGATGAACATGAAAACGACGATATGTTTGATGACGTCTTGGAGTCAGAGATCAAGGCTTATCAGCTGAACCACAATCTTGATGTCACCGGGGAGCTAGACAATCGTACTCTAGAGCAGATGATGCTGCCTAGATGTGGAGTTCCAGACATCGATGAAAACGGAAAGAGTTCAATGAAATGGAACCATTATGGTCCAAACTTTAAATTTTTCAGTCGCAATCAAAAATGGCCACCTTCCAAACACAACCTAACTTACAAATTCATCCACACTGGCGCTTTTTCAACTAGGATAGACAAGCAAACCCTAAGATATGTTTGTGCACGAGCTTTCGCAAAATGGGCAGTTGTGAGCTGGAGTCCTTTTCACTTTAAGGAGGCTGGGGAAGGTGAGCATGCTGATATCTTCATTGGTTTTTATAGAGGGGCTCATGGTGATGGCAGGCCCTTTGATGGACCCTTAAAAACCTATGCTCATGCTTTTGCACCAACTGATGGAAGACTTCATTTAGACGCAGATGAGAATTGGGGCACTCGTCCAGCATATGATGAGGTTGATTTAGAATCAATTGTTACTCATGAAATTGGGCATATTTTAGGATTGCAACATACTTCTGACGGGAGGGCTGTCATGTTTCCAACTATCGGACGTGGGGCGACCAGGAGGGAACTGGGTTCCGACGACATTTTGGGCATTCGTGCTTTGTATACTTAAAGCTTTTCTGTTAATTTTTGTTGTTCCATTGAAACGTTAACTTCTTCCTAAAATAAGAATAAACAATTCTTCCAGTATAATGAATGCCATTTCCTTGCCGTAAATATTATGAATGTGTTTTAATTATTGTAAATCAATAATTCTATTAAGCCCACCAAGTCAAACCCACCGTCAAAACCCACCTATAACGTGGCATTGACTTGGTTGACTTTTCAATTTTCAGGTTTTTTTTTTCTCACGGTTATCAGTAAACTCAGCATTAGACATAAAACCACATTACAAGTACCCAGTGAGTATTGCCATGTAAGTTTGCTGTGTTTAGTTTTCGTCTGATAGTAATCCTTAAATACTTCCAATATCAACAACAAAAGCCAGGACATTCTTAAGCAAAGCTCGATCAATCTGCGCACCGTCACGCTCTTGAGTGACCAAAGATATAACAGCTTCTCTAGCGCGAATACCGATCTCATCGTAAACTAGTTTTCCGAAGCAATAAGTCCAACATCTCCCCCCCTTTTAATGCAAGTAACCCTATGTCAAACCGCTTAAGTATTCTTAGCCGTCAGATCTTCTAAAATGAAAACCCGACCGTTAGATTTAAGGAATCTCGCGAAAGATTCCTCATAGATTCCCCGTCACAGACTTTCAACCGTGGCACACAAATTCCCCTTATTACCCCTTTGAGATTTTCTTCATTTACGCACACTTTTGTAATAATGAAAACTTTTTATGGGTAATTTTGTAAAGTAATAAAATGTGTCTAAAAGATCGAGATGCTAGGTCCAAATCTGGCCACCCTAATTTCTCTACTTTTCTTTTTCTTCTCTTCTTCTTTCTCCGATCTCAGTTTCTTCCCTCCGAGGTTTCGCCGCCACATCCACCACCAATATTACAACCAGCAGCTCCGCCTCCGCCACAACAACCAGCACCGTACCCACCATCAACAATACCATCTCCATCGCCGCCACCAAAGACTAGATGCAACCACCACCTCCAACAATATCACCTCCACAACCACCACCACCACCATTAGCACATTACTACCACCATCTGTAACGCCAACACATCCATGATTATCACACCACCAACACAATCAACACCGTCATCACAATCACCACCATATACAACACCGCTGCCATCACCAATATTACAAGCAGCAGCGCCGCCTCCGCCACATCAACTATCACCACACTCACAATCAGTAATTCCACCTCCGCCGCATACACCAAAGATAAGATGCAACCACCACCACCGTTTATATTACAGTGGGTTTTCATATCTATATACAAATCGAAATCAATGAAAAGAAATTCAAATGAAATACACATACAAAAAAAAAAAAACAGATCTTTACAACATGTTGAGTCGTTGACTGATGAGTTAAATGGAGGATCGAAAATTCGATAAAAATGTAGAGGGAAGAAGGATTGATGAAATGAAAGTAAGGATTGTTAAATTTGCGGACTGTTAAGGAGATAGTAATATGATAAATGATTGTAATATGATAAGTGAATATTTTCAAAAGAAAAGGATCGAGGCGAAGAAAGATAACTGATCAAGACGAAGATGGCTAAGGTTTTGTACCTAAGAAGGCAATTTACTTAAATGCCCTTTTGTTTCGGTGATTACACCTGCTTCTCATGCATAGTTAGGCTACGACCAAGTGTCATCATGTGAATTGTGAAGTCTCTAATCTCACTGCTCTTTAGTACTAAAATGTTTGATAACAATCCCAAAACACATCTCCCCCACTTTTAAGGCAAACAAGTTCCACCCTTCGTAGCTGTTAGATTCATTAAATTTGAAATGAGCCGTTAGATCATGAGAACCACCGATAAAAATTGGTGTTACGCACATATAAATGGTGTGTGCACATTTAATATGGACCGTCAGATTTTCAGAATAAAAAAATCTCAACCGCTAAATTAAATGAGGGTGCCCGATTAATACTTAGATTATTTACGGACTTATATATAAATAGTTTATAATACAATATTTATAAAAATGCTATTTTTATAAAAAAGAAGATAAACATTTAAAATCTTCGTATCTTTTAAACTAAACATAGCATTTTTTTGAATTTTATGTTTTTGAAAAGCTCTTTAAAATATCTACGCAACGAGCATAAATAAGAATATCAAATTTTAGTTTTTAAAAATATTCATTTCTCTCCCAAATTTAGACATACTTTAAAGGTAAATTGCAATAAATTTACTCTTATCTAAATGTTACCTAGATGGCTAGATTGCATCCCAACCCTATAAATCTACACTTTTATAAGTGTTGCCTACGCGCAAAGCGCGTGCACTCTACTTGTCAATATTAAGTTGTGGAAGTGATCTTCGAGCAATAAAGTAACGATCAAGTTAATTGAAAAAACCGTGAAAGCCACCTTACCATAACCTTATGGTTCACCCACCTCCACGAGTTCTTGCAGCAAAAACTCGTCATGCTTCTCGCTCAAAGATGGCAACACCGCATCGTTGAGGTATGTCTCGAATGCCTTGCTGTACTTTTTGTAAGTCATGAGGAGGTTTCTGTGTACACATATTGTAACATGTTGTGTACATCCTCATGTAACTCTCTCATTCGAAAGATGGTTCAGACCTACCAAGATCCTTCCAAGATCCTAATAAGGGTATGGCATCTCATCGAATTTCCTCTACGGCTCCAATACGGTGAAGAATGATTTTGTGACAGAAGAACTTCAATTGTTCAAGGGTACAACACCCAATCATTTGTTCAAGAACTTCAAATTCTTCAACAGACAAATGCATCTTCACTGTTAATTATTCTACAATTAATTTTTAGGGTTCGGATAAACAAAGATAACAAGATAAAAAGCAAAAATGGCAGGCTTGTTCAATTGAAGATTTCTTCTTTCTAATCCTAAAACTGGATGACGATGTTCAATGGAAATTTCTTCTTTTTCACCCTAAAAACCATTTTTCTTCGTAATTTTTTTTCGAAAACAATTAAGAAAAAATAAAAGCTAAAAAAGAAAAACGTGAAAACTGAAAAGTCAACCAAGTCAATGCCACGTCATAGGTGGGTTTTTGACGGTGGGTTTACTTGGTGGGCTTAATAGAATTATTGTTGAATTTATATATACAATATATATTTATTCAATAATACAATTATTTAAAAGGATTCTCATCGAACAAGAAACTTGTCAGTAGCCGAGCGACAAACATGTGCCATTGGATTAAGAATTTTCTCATCCGTTAGGAGATAATGGTCCCACTGTAGGGTGGAGACGACCATATATATTCCATTCCATTCTAAAAAAGAAAATAAGAAATTCAAAATCTAAAAACAGAGAGAGAAAAAGGGGATCTGAGAAATTTTCTTCGTCGTCGTCTTCTAGGGTTTCATTTGTAGTTTTTTTTCTAAGGAATCGTTGATGGAATTGATCTAAAAACAGAAGAGGTATTCTGCTTAACTTCTTCTGTATATGGATTTCTGTTTTGCAAAATCAAAAAGAGAAATAGAAAAGGGGATCTGAATAGGGAAATCTGGATCGAATCGGATTAATTCTGAAAATCAAGAGAGGTAAATCTGCTTTTAACTTGTAATCTTCTATGTATGGATTTTAATACGGAGATATATAGAGACCGCAAATTTATATATGAAAAAACTATTTTGATTTTAGATTTTCTCTTTTTCTTTCCTACATCTTTTAAAATGACTTCCAGTCATAGAGTACTGCAGCTTAATTCAAGAGTAGTCTCTAATTATAATCGTCTTCTTTTATTTCTCCTGCATCAAAATGGAATGATATTTGTGAGAAATTATCACAACTTGAGCAAATTGTGAATACTACATATAGTTCTCTTGAACCGCCTTGTGATGAAGGTGTTTGTCCTTGATTCCTGATTAAAGCCAGTATTTGTCTCGTCGATCAGCAAATCTCTACAGGTAAGCAGAGATGACGGGGTTGCATTTCTAGCTTACAGAATTGTAATACGTCTACCCACCCACGAAAAGATATGTTTGGCTGGTAAATTGTTTTTTGCATGTTGATAATAATTTGTGTAATTATGTTTCGGTTGGGCTGCATTTACTAGTTCTCTAGAGGAGGAGTATAGTGTATCTCTAATTAGAACCGAGTCAAGGTTCATCTCAGTAAGACGTCTATGAAGACTATACAGAAGAAACAATCAATACTTCACATTAGGCTATGGGGTTAAGAAGAAAAAATGAGTACTTTAACAATTGAACTGAGGTACTCTTGAATATTGATCTGTTATCT
>JAJJMA010230697.1:0-17859 GCA_023529015.1 Papaver nudicaule
AGTTCTTAGCTGTTATTGATCTTGAATTGGGTTTTTGTTTTCAATT
Organism: Papaver nudicaule; assembly: GCA_023529015.1. NCBI lineage: Eukaryota > Viridiplantae > Streptophyta > Magnoliopsida > Ranunculales > Papaveraceae > Papaver > Papaver nudicaule. The sequence continues at coordinate 47 of JAJJMA010230697.1, forward strand.
CTAGTCTTTGTTTTTACTGTATACTTAATTGCTATTTAATGATTCTCCATCTGTTTTTTTTAATGGAATGTATGGTATTTTTGATGGTGGTAGGGTCATTGAAGTCTGAAAATTACCTAATCAATGGAGGATGTTCTTTCAATGCTTCCTTATTAACTGTGTATTGCTATAGAAGCTGAGGTTTCCCAAATTGATATGAGGTAAATCCTTATGTTTAAGAAGAATAGTTGTTTTTCTTAATCCTGTTGAGAATTTTGTCTGCTTCCAAAGTTATTCCAACCTTTTGTTGTCTTTCAAAGCTTTTCTTGAATATTGAGTTAATTTAAGCAAGTTTACTTTGACTACTGATTTGCTAAATCATTTTCTCTGAAGAAAGAGTTTGACCTTCATTTGGACTGTCTTTGACCAGTAAAAGAAATTGTCTTGAGGAAAGTTCGTTGAATTTGATTTAGTAAAATATTGTGCTGGGATAAAGGCATTCAGGTCCTTATTTGTTTGCATCAATTCTACTACTTCATATGTTATTACCCCATGGTCCCCACTAATCATATGAATCACTGAAACCTGCTGAATGTATAACTTTATATCAGAGATGCCCTGAGAATGATTTCTCATGAAGCATGATTAGCTTATCATTTGAGTCCTTTAGAACATCTACAAAGAAAATCACATCATATTAAAACATTAGCCTTTTAGCTCTGAGATCATTGCTTCTGTATGATGTCCTACAGAGGGGGGTACGTGGGATGCAACTCCTGGCCCTTTATTCCTGTTCTCTTTTAGTTTGAATCATTTGTTGTTGTGAATCCTGTGATAAATGAATCAATCAAGGTAGCTGAATGAAAGGACTGAGTGAAAGGATTTACAACCATCTAAAGTGAAAAAAGGGGCATGATTCTGTGTTAGAGAGTTTTATGACTTGTGTAAATATTTGGCACCTAGCACAAAAGAAGTCAAAAATAGATGACACTTTTATTGCCTTTTGTCCCAGGGATGTTTATCATTGTTGGCAGACACAACAGTTCTGTCAAGAGCTTAATCAACTCTTGCAAATTCTAATATTCTCTCTTTTTCTTTTGGTTCATGTTACATCAGATAATATTTGGCACCTTGATTCTTCTTCATCCACAATAGAAGCTCCAGAATGGTCCTACCCGCTCATATTCTGCACTCTAGGCTCCTTCTCAGTTTCGTTGTGGTCTGCTTCATTTGTTCATCCTTCTGTGAAGCTAATGATTCCAGTGACATTCAGATATTAATCAGTCTCAGAGAGTCTCTTGTCGTAAGAAGAGATGTCCTTCCGAGCTGGTTCAACACAGAAGTTTCACCATGTAATTGGTCTGGTATAAGATGTGTGGGTTCCAAAGTCTATGAGGTAGATTTATCGTGTACTCAGTTTCCACTAGAGCTTCCGTTTCCAAGCCACCTTGGGGAACTCAGAGCACTGAAGCGTCTTAATGTCAGCTACTGCGCCCTAACAGGCCCTCTTCCTGCAAATATATGGAATTTGGAGAATTTGGAGTCTCTAGACTTGGGTGGTAACAGATTGTCTGGGAATCTACCTCCGTTTTTTTCCAACCTTAAAATGCTCAGAGAACTAATACTTGATGAGAATAACTTCACTGGCAGCTTACCTTCCACGGTTGGAGAACTTGGAAACCTCATTGAACTGTCTGTATACGGGAATTCATTTTCTGGGAATCTTCCTCCAGGAATTGGAAATCTTCAGAATTTGGTGTCGCTTGACCTGAGCATGAACCTCTTCTCTGGAAATCTGCCTCCCAGCATCGGAAATCTTACAGGGCTTTTATATTTGGGTGCTAATCGTAACAAATTCACTGGAGTAATTCCTCATGAGCTTGGAAATTTGGTACAGCTCAGAACACTCGATCTTTCGTGGAACTTACTGGAAGGACCTATGCCTTTGGATATAGGAAGAATGTCTCTCTTACAATCTCTGACACTGGGGAACAATAATTTTTATGGAGAACTACCGACAACCATAGGAAATTTAAGAGAACTTCAGGTGCTTGGTCTGGAGAGTTGTCAGCTTATAGGGACACTTCCAAATGAACTTTCATACCTGAGAAACTTGACATTATTAAATATAGCCCAGAACAGTTTTGAAGGAGAAATTCCCTCTAGTTTCGGTGAATTGTCCAATCTAATTTACCTTGTAGCAGCAAATTCAGGGTTGAGTGGAAGAATTCCGGGGACATTGGGAAACTGCAAGAAGCTCAGGATTCTTAATCTGTCTTTCAACTCCCTTTCTGGGCCTTTACCAGAGGGACTCATGGGGCTTGAATCGGTCAGTTCCCTAGTGCTTGATTCCAACCGTTTATCAGGACCAATTCCCAGTTGGATTTCGAATTGGACAAGAGTGAACTCAATAATGCTGAGCAGGAACCATTTTAATGAGTCTTTGCCACCATTAAATCTACCGTACCTGACAAGATTTGACGCCACTTCTAACCAGCTTTCTGGTGAGATCCCGGAAGAAATATGCCATGCAGATTCATTAACCACTCTTACTCTGTCAGAAAACCAGCTCAGTGGCAGTATTCAGAATACGTTCAGAAGATGTTTGGCCCTCACAGATTTGCAGTTGAATGGGAACAGTCTCTTTGGTGAAATACCAGGTTATCTAGGTGATCTTCCGCTAGTTACATTGGAATTATCACACAATAATTTTTCTGGCAGGCTTCCTGATGAACTTTGGAAATCACAGACTCTTATGGAGATCTCTTTCAGCAACAATTTTCTTACGGGTCATATTCCAAGTGCCATAGCAAGTTTAACGTATCTACAGAGGCTACAACTGGATAATAATCTTTTCGACGGTCCCATCCCTCATTCACTTGGAGAATTAAAAAACCTGACTAATCTGTCGCTCCATGGTAACCAGTTATCCGGAGAGATCCCTTTGGAGCTATTCAATTGCATCAACATTGTATCTCTCGATTTAGGTGCAAACAAGCTGACAGGGTCAATTCCTAGATCCATTTCTCGCCTGAAACTACTTGACAATCTGGTTCTATGTCAAAACCAACTCTCTGGTTCAATCCCTGACGAGATATGCTCTGGGTTCCAAGAGGCACCTTTGCCAGATTCTGAGTTCACCCAGCATTACGGCATGCTGGATCTTTCTTACAACGAGCTAGTAGGTCCTATTCCAGCAACCATAGAGCAGTGCACAATTTTATCTGAGTTGCTGTTGCAAGGAAATAGACTCAATGGCAGCATTCCTCTGGAACTTTCAGGTCTGGCCAACTTAACTGTCCTTGATTTATCTTCAAATTCTTTAACAGGTCCAGCTTTACCTCATTTCTTTGCCCCAAAAAATCTCCAAGGTCTTTTCCTTTCCCATAACCAACTGAATGGATCAATCCCCAAGGATCTGGGTTCTATGATGCCGAGCTTGGCAAAACTCAATATCTCTAGAAACCTACTAACTGGTGACTTGCCGTCAACTATCTTCAATATTAAGAGCCTGAGCTACATTGATATGAGCCACAATTTTCTCTCTGGATCTTTTTCATTCCCTGCTACTAATGGTGGAACCTCTCTTCTGCTATTAAATGCCAGTAACAACTTCTTCTGTGGCACCCTATCTGAATCTCTATCTAACCTGACAACCCTTGCTGTTCTTGATCTTCACAATAACAGTTTCACTGGAACTTTGCCTGCATCACTCTCTAATATATCTACTTTGACGTATCTTGATGTTTCCAATAATGATTTCCACTACATACCCTGTGTCATTTGTACCATGCTCGATCTTGAATATGTAAATTTTTCCGGCAATAAGCTTTCAGAGAATGAAAAGTGTACACTATCTGGTTCATGTCCGTCAAAAACCTACTCTACTGTGAAAACCTATCCTTCTCCATCTCTGAACAAAGCCTGTGTATGGGGAATTGCACTCGGTGCAACATTCAGTTTCCTCTTCCTCTTATTCGGTGTGCTCAGGTGGAGAATGTTAAAGAATGAGTCTGTGGCTCTTACTCTGGGCAAAAACAAGTCTGTAATCGTAAACGAATCAGCAACAACGGATGAGTTTCTTCTGAAAAAGCCTAAAGAGCCACTGAGCATTAACATTGCAACTTTTGAACACTCTCTACTACGGGTAAGTGCTGCAGATATTTTAACAGCAACTGAAAATTTCAGTAAGACTCGTATTATAGGTGATGGTGGTTTTGGTACTGTATACAAAGGTTTGCTACCTGAGGGAAAAACTATTGCTGTGAAACGGCTAAATGGTGGCCACTTTCAGGGTGATCGTGAATTTTTGGCCGAGATGGAAACTATCGGAAAGGTAAAACATGAAAACCTGGTTCCACTTCAAGGTTATTGTGTTTTTGGTGATGAAAGATTTTTGGTATATGAATACATGGAGAATGGGAGTCTGGATATGTGGTTAAGAAACCGGGCAGATGCGGTTGAATCCCTTAATTGGCCAGCGAGGTTTAAAATCTGTATAGGTTCAGCTCGAGGGCTTGCTTTTCTTCATCATGGATTTGTTCCTCACATTATTCACAGGGATATCAAGTCAAGCAATATACTGCTGGATAAAAAGTTGGAGGCAAGGGTAGCTGACTTTGGGCTAGCAAGAATAATCAGTGCATGTGAGAGCCATGTTAGTACTGTTCTTGCAGGAACATTCGGATATATACCTCCAGAGTATGGACAGATTATGGTGGCAACAACAAAGGGTGACGTGTATAGCTTTGGGGTGGTAATGTTAGAATTGCTGACTGGACGAGCGCCAACTGGACAAACAGATATTGAGGGAGGAAATCTTGTTGGATGGGTTAGATGGATGATGGAGATGGGAATGGATGATGAGGTGCTTGATCCATGTGTGGTTTCGATGAATGGGTCGTTCATGGATCAAATGAGATGTGTTCTGGAAGTTGCACGAGAATGTACCCTAGACGAACCGTGGAAGAGGCCGACAATGCTTGAGGTTGTGAAGTTGTTGAAAGAGGTCAGAATGGAGGATTCAGAATAATGACTTTGAGCTAAAATTGAAATCTCTTTCCGGCTGCCCTAACTAGCATAGTTCAGAGATATGTTAACCAAATCAGTAAGTAGTACCCGTTGAATTTCGTTATGTTTAATGTTAGTGTTGTTGTTTTTACATTTGAAGCAAGATTCAAAAATCTGCATGTAAATAAGAATGTTGTTTGACAAAGTTCGAGCAAAATTCTATGAACCTAAACAGATGTAAAAATAACACAGGCAATGAAGAGAAGTAGGTTGACTCGGAATTGTGGATTGTGACTCATTTCAATGTCTTGATTACTTATGCAGCTTATAATCAAGCAGTGATTCAGTAGTGAGTACCTGTACATTGGGTTTGAACTCAACTGGAACTGAGGTTTGCAGGTATTGTAGTGGGAACTGGGAACTTCCAACATGGTCCCGGCACTCGAGTTATTGATGTGAAGCCAATACAGTCTTGTCATCAGGCAGGCATTTTTCTTAGTTTGTATTCCTCTTTACTTTACTGCATCAATTTTTACTGGCTGTTTTAGGGGCCGGCTGAATTGTTACAGGGGCCGGAAAACAATATTGCTATCCTAGGGGTGTTATAAGGGGTGTCTAAAAACATTGAAAAGTCTAAATTACCCTATTGATTTTCGGTTGGATTAAACCCTAAAATCCAACCGAAATTTGCTTGCTTTCCAGATTTTCGTCTGGATGTTTACAGTTTTGCATGCGTAATTTGCAGACGAAAACTAGTTTCTTAGATAGTGTCACATTGATTGTAGCCGAAAATTGAGTACGCTAGATTTTGTTTTTTTCGTCCACATATATCCAACCGAAACTGTTAATGGCAGCACTTTCGGCTGGGTTATAGTCCAAAATCCAGACGAAATTTGCCTTTACAAAAACTTTTGCTATAGAGAATTTTCAGCAGGAATCTCATAATTTAACAAACTTTTCGTCTGGATTTTAAAAAAATTCGGCTGAATTTTGTACTTAGATCTAGACGAAAATTACTGTACGGCCAAGATTTCCCCAGATTTGAAAATTTTCGGTTGGATTAAAAATTTCGGTTGGATTTTGGAATTTTCGGTTGGATTTTGAAATATTCGGTTGGATTTTGGGGTTGGATTTTGGAATTTTCGGTTGGATTTTGGAATTTTCGGTTGGATTTTGAAATATTCGGTTGGATTTTGGGGTTGGATTTTGGAATTTTCGGTTGGAATTTTCGGTTGGATCTTCAAGGGGTAGTTTGGAATTAAAAAAATATGTTCGATAAGGGGTTTTGAAAAAAAGCTATTGAACAACCCTATTTTGTCTTATTATCCGGCTTCTCTAACAATTCTGCCGCCCCTAAAACAGCCAGTGGCATTGTCAATATTAGTAGAATCCGATGAACTGCAGGCAGAATATGGGTTCCAGGACGAGGTTGTTTACATTCCTGCCTCAACCTTGCCCCTCCATAAGCAACGCAATTCAATTCGGCTTTGATTATGAGTAGTACACTTTGTATTGATTCTGTTGAAAAATGTCCTTTTCTGAGAATAGGGATAACCTCCTGGCTCCTGGCCATAGTCTTGATTTGAAAAGTCTTGCAAGTACACCACTGGCTGCTTTACTGTGCAGGAAAGCAATGGGTAGTGATTCGGTCCACGTTTCTGTCAGTTGACTTTCCTTTTCTTTGTTTTTGTTTTCCAAAGTACCTTCCTTTTCTCATAAGAAGAACAGTAGCAACTGTAGAAGCTGTGAGTGATGCTGCAACTGAATGGTCTTTGAGTTTGCAGGGAAAGCTTTTTGTACAAACTAGTGTGACTTTTGGTCAAGTTTGTGAGGAAGTAAATCATATGTGGAGAAGATATAAAAGGGTTAAGGTACAAACGATGGGAGATAACTTATATCTATTCAACTTTCAAACTGCAGCCTCAAGAGATGATGTTCTTAAGAAAGCACCATGGATCATAGAAGGATATCTGTTGTCCTTGAAGAGGTATGACATGGGATCAGATCTGAGCAAATACAAGTTTACACACCAAATATGGTGTGTGGAGTTGAGAGGCTGGAATGATGTTCTGCCAACAGAAAAATTGGTGTCTGAAATATGTGAGCATATTGGGAAAAGAATTATACTTAAAAGGAGACTGCAGAGAGGTAATCTCTTAACAACTGTATTTGTAGAGATTCCACTTATTGAACCACTCAAAGAGGAGGATGGCTGCCGCTGGCAAATAAGAAAAGAGCATGGATAAGGTACCACTTTGATATGATGCCGTATAACATCTGTAAGGAATGTTTCGTGGTTGATCACAATGACAGGCTATGTTCTTTGCTGGCTCAAGAACTGAAGGTAGATGCAATGACACAAGATTTCTTTGATAACTGGAGCACCCAAACAGAAGAAGGGCGGGCGTTTATGGATGCCTATATCGAAGTGCTGGGTGGCTCTAGAAATGAGGAGGAAACATTATCTATCGAAAGTGGAATTGACAACCCTAATTCTAATTTGGGAGAAGATGATGAGGGAGAGAATAGAAGATCCAAAAGGAACAGATCTGAGGCAACATCTTCAGATGCCGGAGCTAGCACCAATAATCAAGTTACCACTCACAACAATCCAGTGTTCCAACAAAGGGCTATTGGTGGCCAACTCGGAGATGAGGATGTTCAAATTGGAGAAGGAAATAGCTTGAGAGACATATCTGTGAAGGTGGATGATGGGAAGGGTTCTAACTCAGAATTGGGTACTGATGGATTAATCGCTCAAAGGAATCGAATGGTGTCTGCTGCCATGGTAATAATTTCCTCTCAGTTTTTTCAAAATCTCTCTTATTTGCATTGCATTGATTTTTTTCCACATAGCCTATTAGGACATTGGTTTTATTGTTCTGTTTTGCACTTGCTTAAGTTCATTGTTCTTGTAGTTAATTCACTGCCAAATACTTTTAGCACCACCTTTAGATTAGTTGTGAAGATGAAGATATTGTCATGGAATGTTCAAGGTTTTGGGAACAAACATACTAAGTATAACTTAAGGGATCTAGTTAGGTCGAATGACCCTGACAGAGTCTTCCTATCTGAAACCAAAATTCAGGATACCAAAATGATTAGGTATTGTAGGCAATATAATTACCCAAACTACTGTTATGCAAACCCTATAGGGCTAAGTGGAGGTTTATTTCTACTATGGAAAGATGGAATAAAACTAGATATACTAGAATACCTTCCAAATTTCATTGTCTGCAGTGTTAATTTTGATGCTAGGAGTACTAAGACCTTGCTAGTGTGCATGTATGGGGCTTTGAGTAAAGATGGGATAGAGAGTCAGTGGAAGTATTTAAATAAACTAGCAGGTCAATTTACTGGTTCTTGGTTTGTTAATTATAGGAGACTTAAATTTCATTACCTGCAAGCAAGATAAACTTGGAGGAAACCCTCCAGTGCAATCTGAGCTGGATAAAGTTAAGTGTCATCTGGACTTCTTAGGCCTACATGATATGCCTTTCACAGGGAATCCCTATACTTGGTGTAACAATAGAGATGCAGCTAGTATAGTGCTTCAAAAGTTAGACAGAGGACTAGCCAATAGTGAATGGTTGAATAATTTTCCAAACAACATGATATACCATTTGATAGCCAAAGGAAGTGATCATTGTCCTATCCTACTTGTGTCTGATAAAGAAATGAACCCAACTAGAAAACCTTATAGGTTCAATAGATGCTGGTTCATGCATAGTAGTTGTAAGGAGATAATTGAAACTCATTGGGGTACAGATGAACAAGGCTCTTGTGCCTTCAAGTTTACTAAATCATTACAGAATGTCAAGTATGGGCACAAAGATTGGAATACACATGTATTTGGGAATATTCAAACCCAAATTAGGATAACTCATGAAGAGTTAGCAAACCTTAATAAAAACTATCCTGACCCAAAAAAAGCTAAAGAGTTGTCAGATACTCTGAGGCACTGGTATGATGTTCAGCAGGACTTTTATATGCAGAGAGCTAAGGAAAATACCCTTAAATTTGATGATAGGAACACCATATATTTCCATGATAAAGTCAAGTTTAGGAAAGAGAACACAGATAGACTACATACAAAATAATATGGGAATATGGTTTACAGATAGGGAGATGATAGCTAGAGAGCTAAAGGACCATTTTACAAAAATTAGTAGAACATCTCATCCACCTGATGCTAATTTTTTTCTGGATTGTGTAACTCCTTGCATTAATGATATAGAAAATGAAATGCTGACTAAACTACCAACAGCTGAAGAGATTAAAAATGTTGTATGGCAAATGCAACCTTGGACTGCTCCAGGGCCTGATGGATATCCACCAGGGTTTTATCAGCAGATGTGGAATACTATAGGTGATGACACTGTTAGCAAGGTTGTCAAAGCGTGAATCGCAGAGTGAATCGTTTTTCATTTTTTATGAATCGAATCGGGTGCTGAAGCGTGAATCGAAGATTCATGGTTGATATTTGAATATCTATATTAATTTATATCTTTTAAATATTAGTTGAAATAATTGTTATATATAGTATGAAAAATGCAATTTCTAAACTAATTTCTTATATTTATAATATATATGAACATCCAAATTTTCATAACCCCACATGATGCAGTAATATTTGTGTAAGAGTGACACACGTCAGACTCCCAAACTCCAAAGTAGACATAAGTCAATACACAACTATGGTAAGAATACACACGTCTTCTCTTCCTTTTGCCCTTTCGGTCTTTACGGAAAAAACAGAGACACAGACCTTTGTTCTTCATTGTTTTTTTGTTGCTCAGTTTAGTTGTTCTCCTTTTCCATCAAATTCCAATTCCTCATTTGCTAGATCATCTCCACCTGTGTTTTGGTCAATTGAACCCATTCTATCAAATTATTCATCAAATTCCAATTCTATCAAGATTTTTTTTTTTGCTCGGTCAATTCTATCAAGATCTTGATAAAGAGGTTTTCATCTTTTGTTGCTGCCGGTGTTATATCAACGATTAAAAGAAGAAATGGAAAAGGTTGATGCTTTTCTGATTTTGAAAAGAGGTTTCTAGATCTGTAACTTTGACAAGGAGAAAAAAAAGGTGGATTTTGATTTGTAAACTTGAATTTGATTTGTAAAATTAGGGATGATTTTGCTGTATGAATCAATTCTTTGACTGTAAATAATACTATTAAAGTAGCTAATTTTGTTGTATGGAGTTTTATCTTTGGGCTAATTTTGTTGTATGGAGTTTTATCTTTGCTGTATGAATCAATTCTATCAGGTATGTAACAAAAAAAAGGAAGAAAAATCAAATCGTAAATCTCCGATTCAGCACGAATCTGCGATTCAAAAGTGAACTGGAGCGATTCATTTGAAAATCGATTCAAATGTAGGATTCGTAGCGTTTTCGTGAATTGATGGCGTGGATCGTACGATACTAAATTCCTTGACTGTTAGAATGGTCCAAGCATTCTTTCATTCAGGACACCTGCTTAAACAAATGAATCATAGTTTTGTTACTCTGATTCCTAAGAATGAGGCTCCTAGAACCCCAGCAGAGTTTAGGCCAATTAGTTTAATGAATGTAAGCTATAAAATTATATCTAAGTTGTTAGCCAGTAGATTAAAGGCAGTAATGGATAAATTTATCAGCCCATATCAAGCTGCTTTCTTAAGTAATAGGCAAATAACTGATAATATAATAATAGCACATGAACTAGTTCATACAATGAGCAAAAACAGAGCAAAGGCAGGGATGATGGCCATCAAACTTGATATGTCAAAAGCATTTGACAGAATTGAGTGGGATTTTCTAATAACAATCCTTAAGAAATTGGGTTTTAGTAGTACTTGGTGTAATCTGATTTCTGGGTGTATTTCAACTGTATCCACATCTATTTTGTTAAATGGTAGTCCTGGTGAGATGTATCTACCTACTAGAAGATTGAGACAGGGGGATCCCCTGTCTCCTTATCTGTTTATTATATGCATGGATGTATTTTCTAGGTTGTTAATCAATGATGAGTCCCTAGGCAAAATTCAAGGAATTAAAGCTACTAATAACTGTCCTGCTATTAGCCATCTTTTCTTTGCAGATGACTGTTTAATATTTGCCAAAGCAAACAGTACTGGAGCTCAGGAGTTGCATAACATCATTGAAATGTTCAGCAAATTCTCAGGTCAGTCTATTAATTTTGATAAGTCAGGGATATCATTTAGTCCAGGCATAGAAAGGAGAGTTAGAGAGCAGATAGCTGCTACTCTAAACATTAAAACTATGGGTCTGCAGGATAAGTATTTGGGGGTACCTTTACTAATCCAGAAAAACAAAATGGAGAGCTTTGGGCATCTAATTGGAAAAATAAGGATAGGTTAGGGACTTGGAAAGGTAAATATCTTAACCAACCCCAAAAAACTGTATTGAACCAGTCTGTCCTAGGTTCTTTATCCTCACATCACTTAGCTGTCTTTCCTATGCCAAAAGAGATAACAAAACAGATAAATGATATTCAGAGGAATTTTTTCTGGAATGGTAAAAATAACTCAGGGGGAATGAATCTTAGAGCCTGGGAAGTTGTCACACAACCAACAGCTCTGGGAGGTCTAAATATCAAGAGAGCTGAAATTCAAAATTTAGCTCTATTGACCAAGCTTGCCTGGAGAGTACTTCATGAACCAAACTCACTGTGGGTTCAGGTTCTGAAGTATAAGTATTTTCCAGATGAACACCCATTACACATTGAAAGGAAGGAAAATACTTCTTGGATATGGAGGGGTTTTTGTTTAGGTATGCATATAGTGAAAACTCATGCATGTTGGGAAGTTGGGGATGGTACCAATATCTCCTTTTGGAGGGATAAATGGATACCTGAAAAGGGAAGTCTTGCGAGTTCCCGATTTAGTTCTCAGAATATGAGAACTGTGAATCAATTGATGGTGCAGGATGGATCTACATGGAATGTAGATACTCTTAAAACTTTGTTTGATGAAGCTACTGTCAAGGAAATCACAAAAATTAGAATCCCTTATCAAGGTAAAGATATATTAAGGTGGGCACCTAATGAAAATGGGCTGTTTACAGTTAAATCAGCCTATAGAGTGATAAATGAACAACAATCAACTAGAAGGCCAATTGTCTTTCCATGGAAACAGATGTGGAAATCAGAGTTACCACCTAAAATCAAACACTTCCTCTGGAAATGTGTTCAAGATTGCTTGCAAGTCAGATCTAAGTATGCTAGGTTCTTACCAAATGTCTCAGGTATGTGTCCTTTATGTAATACTGCTTCTGAAACTGCTCAACATTTGCTGTTAGAATGTACTGTAACAAAAACAATATGGAATGACCTAAATCCTAATGTCCTTCATTTGGTTAATAACAGATCTCTAAAAGAATGGATAGATAGTTGGTTTGATGATTCTGCAACCAACAATCAGAGTAGAATAGATATGATGACCTTTGTTAGTTTCTCTATGTGGAATATATGGAAACATAGGTGTTCTGTTTTCTATGATAAAATTGCAGTGAATATACAGGTTGTGAAAAGACAGGTGCTAAAGGATGTTGCAGACTGGAGTAACCATAAGAGCAACAGTAATCAAAGTGGCAGTGAATCCAGAAACACTGCCACTGTATTGCAAAGTAAAGCAGCATACTGGAAACTGCCAGAAAAGGACTGCATCAAGATTAACTTTGATGCAGCATTTAAGAAAACAGGAAAGAAAATGGGTATAGGACTAATAAGTTTTAATGATGCAGGTCAATGCACATGAGCAAAGGCCAAACCAGGGGTAGCTGATGATGAGGAGAATGCAGAGGCATTGGCAGCTTTGGAAGGGATAACAATGGCCTTGGAGCAAGGAGTGAATAGGCTGGAGTTAGAGGGGGACTGTCTAAACGTTGTCAAAGCCATCAATGGGGTGTCAGGATCAATAAAATGGACTAATAATCCAGTTGTCCATGATTGTAAGCAATTGCTTAGTTTATTTCAGTATTGGAAGTGTTCTCATGTTAGCTCATGTAATAGCCAAGAAGGCATATAGCAGTGTAACTGATCAGAACTGGAGAAGTAATCTTCCAAGCTGGTTAACCGCTCTTATTAGAGAGCAAAACACTGTAAGCAATTATTCATAGTAATTCAAATTCAGTTTTCCTAAAAAAAAAAAAAAAACTTGATGATTACTGGGATTCTGGGAAGTAGCAGCACCAAGTGTGGTCCATAAACAAATGCGTGTATCCCAAACTCACTGGGCCGGCTTCCTCTACTGTCGGTGACTCGCATAAACAATTTTAGAGCAAAACTCCAAACAATACAAAACAAACACGAAGAATATAAAATTATGTTCCACCCAAATAAGTCAAAGGAAGAGAAAAGACCATATCTTCCTCCCCGTCATCATATCCTCCCTCAGAGTCAGATCCGTAATCCAGTATATCGTATAGTCGACTCCAGTCAGTAACGATTCTGGAAAAAAGGGAGAAACCGATTCCGTGTTGGGACGACAAAACACGGGATCTCTCCTCTCTCACTTTCCAACCTCTTTCCTCCTCCTTTTTCATTTTCTTATACTGGATCTGTAATCCCCGGAGGTCCTCTTACCGGTGGTTGCGTCTAAGTTATGGATTCGCTTAGAAGACCTGGAGTGAATGTGTTATGCTATGCACTTCTCTTTCTCTTAATCTCAGTTTCTGTTTTCGCTCAGGTAAACATTTTCTCTCGGATCGACCTCATTTTTCTAAATTAACCATGAAATTAGGGTTAATTTTTGTGGTTTTACATTTTGTGTAGGATACAGAAGTGGAAGCAAACAAGGAATTACAAAAAGGATCTGTGACAGACTTAGGTCGCCGTAGTAAAGTAAGTAGAAGGAAGCAAAATTAGTGTTGGAATGTATGTCTTTTTAGGGATTTTGTGTTTTGATTTTTGGAATTGTTGATTATCAGATAGTATTAGAGAACAACCCTCTTGATAATGATTCTGCCGGTGAAAACAAGAAGAACGATGAAATTGATGATGTACTTGGGGATGTTGGAATTGGTGAATTTACGGGATCTGATGGTCTTGGAATCTTTGATGCTTTCTTTGCCAGTTTGTCTATGATCCTAGTTAGCGAGGTTTGTCAAACATTTCACCAGTTTCTTTGCATTTCTCGTTTTCTTTATCATGCGGGAATTGGGATTATTGTTAGTTGTGTTCACTTGTATATCTCAAGCTACTAGAATTGTCTTAGGTAACATTTCAGTTTATCATTTGCAGAATCGATTAGCACTCTTGACAGACATGTTCAAAATATCGCCTTTTCTTTATTATGAGGAAATGTTGCATGTTGTATTGCTTACTGTTAGTTATCTTCATTTGAAATATCAAGTTAGTAGAATTACTTTAGGTATTTATTGAACTCTTTAGTTGATCAATTGCGGACTACTTTGACACTGTGGATGGATATGTTCAAAATATTGTATTAAAGGTCTACATTGATTGCCAGATTACTCATTCCTTTGTTTTGGACATCTCGGAAACTAGAAATGTGAAAGAAACAGCAAGTTGAGTGTTTTTAGACGGTGAGTGTCATTTTTATACTGTGTTGTAAATCATGGGTGAATGAAAGAAGATGTATACTGTAATTTCTTGCTTAACCATTACATATTTGCTTGGCTGATATTTTTGATCTGATATTGACACTACCGTTTCTGCTAGATTGGAGATGAGACGTTTATTATAGCAGCACTCATGGCTATGCGTCACCCAAAGTCGATTGTTCTGTCTGGTGCACTTTCAGCCTTGTTTGTGATGACGGTAAGGGAACTTCTATTTCCTGATGGGCTTCAAGCAAGAATGTCTTATTTTTCGTATTCCATTCCTGTTTTCCTTTTCTTCTTTTTTTACGGGTGTTACATGCGGTTTGGCAATAATGTTGGTCCTGGCTGTACCTTCTTCCAGTTGGTTGTTAAAAGGATTTCGATTCTTGTCCATGTTCTGTACTCTGAAGTTCAATCTCGTGTATTTGTAGGTGCTTTCTACTGGACTTGGTCGGATAGTTCCAAACTTGATATCAAGGAAGCATACCAACAGTGCAGCTACAGGTATTTCCTTTAACTTTTCGAGGATGGTTGGGCTGTTATCCCTTTAGTGCTGAGTGTCTGATTGTTTGCTGTTAGTCCCACATCTATGTTGTTGTTCTTCTTCTTCTTCAACATAAAATGGAAGTCATAAAACTTAATCTCTTCTGGTGAAAGATCTAATGGTTGTTTTATGTCTTATATACAGTTCTATATGCATTCTTCGGATTACGACTGCTGTACATTGCCTGGAGATCAGAAAAGGCAAACCAGAAGAAGGAAATAGAAGAGGTATGTTTCTGTTTGTTAAACATCTGATTGTATTCTTGTGTGGAAGCTGTACAAATTGATGTTTGCTTACAAAGACAAACTTGGCAACTTTTGTTTAGGAAAAAATTGATGCCTATGCAAATTCTGTCAATGTTTGATTTATTATTTATTCCACACATGTACTGTAACTTTTACTAGTGATCCTTATCTGTATGAGCTGTCTTTTATCACTTTATAGGTAGAAGAGAAGTTGGAAGGGGGGCAAGGAAAATCAACGTTTCGGCGATTCTTGTCGAGATTTCTGACTCCCATCTTCTTAGAGGTATATACGAATAGGATTATGGGCCTCATGGCTTCACGGTTGCTTTTCTCCATAGATTCTTTGATCTCTCGTTCAATATCTGCTTGACAGTTCGAAAGCTTTTATATGGATTATCCTTTAGCTGTTGATAGCAAAAGACTTTCATCAACTTTTAACAAATTCACTTCTGATTAGAGTTTTGGCGCTTACTTTCTTGTGCAGTCATTTATTTTGACGTTTCTAGCTGAGTGGGGGGATCGTAGTCAGATTGCCACTATCGCCGTAAGATTTCTCTGCATAAAAATTTGAATCTTTTTCTTACATGCTTTCTTTTGTTAGTTAATGCAATATGATAATATGTGTAGAAACAAATTTCACCAAAGTAAGTTTGAAAGAAAAGTCCATCCAGTTGTCTTATGTGCAATTTTTCGTACCTGCAGCTAGCAACTCACAAAAACGCACTTGGGGTAGCTGTTGGAGCTACAATAGGGCACACAATCTGCACATCGATAGCTGTAGTAGGAGGAAGCATGTTAGCTTCAAAGATCTCTCAAGGAACAGTTGCGATGGTCGGAGGCTTACTCTTCCTCGGCTTTTCATTATCATCCTACTTTTATCCACCAATGTAGTTTCAACTTAACTGATACCCATAATTTTCTTTTCTTTTTTTATTTTTTTACAGAAAATTTATATGTAGTATTTAGCTTACCATTTTTCTTTCTAATTGTCTTAGCATACCACTTTCACCTTGTTTTCACGCTTGTAACAAAGTGACAGAAGTTAAGTTATTTGCTTGACCCATTATCTCTTGCACCACGTTTCCTTGTCAATGTCATGCACCATTCATGTTAAACAGCTTTCATCTGAGAGCCACAGTTTCCTATTGTAACACAAAACAAAACAGAAATGACTAATGAGCAATCCCTGCCACTTGCTTACTGGCTTCAGGGTTCAGTTTCCTCTGAACCCTAAACTCCTCGACTCAACACCCTCCAAGGCGTGTTTAATTGTTGTCTCGGCCGGATGCAGGCGGTGTAGATTGCAGAATGCTTTTGCTCCATTCTCAGCAACTCGAAATGCACGGCCTGAGATCAAAAGTCGTCTACAAAACCCCACTATGAAGAGAAAATGCATACACCTTTTGAATCTGTTCCTAGCTTGAAAGGTCAGTATGTCAGTGTCCAGTGCCCTGAGGGTTTCAACCGTTAGAATTTTGAAATTCCCACGTTTTCCACTTCTCCTGCAAACATACTCTTCCTCTCCCCATTCTCAAACTCATAGGGAAATAGGTTTTTACAATACTGGAGATGCTAATACCCTGCATGGAGAAGCAATAAAGAAGGGTTTTATGGGAGATCTTCAATTCTACAACCATCTTTTGAATCTGTATGGGAGCAAATGTGATGTTGCTGGTGCACAGAAGTTGTTCGATGAAATGCCTGAGCGAGATGTTCGTACATGGACTATTCTAATCAAAGTGTTTGCTCGTGTGGGACGTCATGAAGTTTCTTTGGATCTTTTTAGGAAAATGCACATTCAAGGTATCTTTCCGAACTGTTATACGTTATCTTGTATTATGAACTGTTGTGCCAGCATTATGAATCTGAAAATTGGTAAAGCGATTCATGGATGGATCATTGGAAATGGGGTTGAGTTAGATGTTTCTTCAGAGAATTCTATTGTTGATTTTTATGTTAAATGTAGTGCTTTTGATTATGCGAGTAGAGTGTTAGAATTGATGAAGGAGAAGGATACGGTGTCGTGGAATATTATGATTGGTGGGTATTTACAAAATGGAGATACAGAGAAATCCATCGAGTTGTTTAGAAGATTGCCGGTTAAAGATGTCGCGAGTTGGAATACCATAATTGTTGGGCAAATGAGAAATGGGTTTAACGAAGTTGCGTTAGAGCTTCTACGTCAGATGAGGGAAAGTGGATTTATGTTTAATGAGAGGTCTTTCTCCATTGCCTTACTCTTAGCTGCTTCGAAATCAATGTTGGACTTAGGAAAACAGATACACAGTCAATTACTAAGAACTGGATTTTATCAACATAATTTTATAAGAAATTCACTAATAGACATGTACAGCAAATGCGGCGAAATGAGAAAAGCTTCAATTGTTTTAAGTACAATGCATCAAAACTCAGATAAAACTCAACCCCAGGTGCAGTGTCAGATGGAGAATACGGTGTCGTGGA
>JAJJMA010230710.1:0-16088 GCA_023529015.1 Papaver nudicaule
GACGGAACTACAGCTGCAGAATTAGACCAAAAATGGCGACTTGGGATGGTTTTAGCTGAAGAAAGTCGATGGAACGGAGGTCAATAACAACACTGAAGTGAATCTCGAAATGGGTTAGGGTTGGATTTGGAATTAAGAAGCTACGGGGGTTGATTTTGCAGCCAGGGGAGAGATGATGATGGCTTGGCGGTACTGTTTTTGTGCTGTTGTATGATTTTGGTGCTAAGTATAAGGGTATCTGCCAAGGTTGAGATACAAATTCAAAGCTAAGGTGGACAAGAAGAGTTTGGCTGTTGCTGCTGTATTGTGTGAATGTTGTGAAGGATGACTTAAGGTGTAGATGTTTGTGTACTGCTGAGGAGTGAATGACTGGGAAGAACATTGTGATCAATTTGGGATGGTACTATTAGTGAAAATCAGTGAATGAAGGCCAGAAGTTGCTACACATGGGTGCTGAGGTTGCTATGTTGCTGATGGTCTGTCTGGGTTTGCTACAACTGGTTTGTTGAGGAGTTTCCTGTGAGAATTGAACGGCTGAACTCGAGAAATTTTTGCTGATGGTTCATATGGTGCTGTGCATTTGGGTTCACTGTGTGTTTAAGATGGCTATGCACAGACCATGAACTGCAAAACTGGAGAAATTGTGCCGTTGTTCCTGCTATATTGCTGTTACCGCTGTCGCTGTTGTTGCTGGTCCCAGTTTGCTGGTAATGCTGCTGCTATTGCCGCCACGCTGCTGCCATGTTGCCGCCATGCTGCCGCAATACCAACTTGACAGACAATTTCATTAGCATCAACAGCTTGTCTATAACAATCAACGTTCGACGAAGTAGCTGTCTCGGCGCCATTGTATCTCTAAGTCTGTCAGCGGTAAAAAGTGTCACCTGGAAGAAATTAAATTCATTGCCGGCAAAGTCAGTTGATCAGCGACCCATTTTGGCAAAGCACTAGTCATTAACACGCTGATCCTCCAAACCATTTGAGTCCCGTCGAAGCGATTACACAAAAGGGAAGATTTCTACACTCTAAATTCCATTCTTTACTGCTATGAATTATTAAATTGAATAGTAAGCTCTGAGGCTTAGGATTGCCATTTGTTTCCTGATTCTCCCTCTCAACTAGTAGATATCACTTGTGCATGTACGCTTCGCTGATAGTTGGGATCAGAAACTCATGTGCATAATAGCTTATGATTTATCCTTGTAGCGTGATCAAAGCTTGAAATCATCCGGTAATACCTCCATTCACATTGCTAAAAGTACCTGACAAACAAACGGCAAAGTCAAAAGAAGAATTACAAGCATTTGATAATCTCATCTACAACCCGCTGTGAATCGATACTTGGGATCAAAACTACAAGCTACACTTAAAAGGGAAGTTTTCTTACCATTTCTTTTTTAATGTCTGACGCTCATAGAGTGTATGTGGAATTTTCATTAGTCTAAAAGGGAAATTTACAGAATCACTACAGAACATAAACGAGCAATGTCTGGTCAAGGAAACAGACTAACTTATTCACTCCGCTAGAACAGCTCTAATGTCGTTGAGCTACAATACAATGAATTATCATAACCAGCCAGTTCAAACGAGATTTATTCAGCGACGGCAACCCATCTCGCTTAACCTCCAGCCTGGAGCATGAAATTGAATTATTACCGATATATTGCACACTTCATTTGTTATATCTTGATTTAGATTTCTTTTTTGATCACTTTTGCAGCTACATCTCAATTGATACATCTTTTGTACTCATATCGATAATACGGTAATCAATGTTGTAGTGTCATTTCAAGAATATGTTCGATTGGGCCAGCATCAGCGTCTTTGGAGAACTATTCTTTGTCAACATTAGCAATCTTGGAGGCAACATCCAGACCCTTTCGCCGAACTAAAATGCAACGAACTTTGAGGGCATCTTGGAGAAACAATCTGTGAACAACACAGTAATTACTCTCTTGTCGCCGATCAGAATGAATACAATAATGTACTTCGATAGATCCTCTTTCGGCTCAGATCAGCAAAGTCTAAAAGGCATACAACACAGAGGGGAGACTTCTGAACCTTATACTATGAATCTTCTTACTAGGATATTTAATTTAGCACGTGCATCTAATAATCCTGTTTACCGCTATTAGATTACATCTCTTTTTTCTTGCAGTTGAAATCGTGAATATCGGTGACATCAATATAAGAAAACTTCACATGCTAAAGTTGGAAGTCCATATTTTCTCTAATTCAATACGCTATCATTCTTAATAGCACCATATTTATAACTCGTTGTTTAAGACACCCTAGTATCTCATTTGGTATTCTACATTTCTAACTTGTTACTAAAAATCCCAGGTGCTTAATAAGCTGTACGGCGAATTGTGAGCGGGAACTAGGAAATCGTTGAACTTCGACTCCAAGCAAGTGGAATACTTCTTCCGCCGACTCAAATAAATGATAAGCATTTCTTACCATTTAAGTTTCATCTTTCTCAAATATGAATTAGATTCCAAGTAAGAATTTTTTATGTCGCCGGTCATGGTAGCTTAGCGTATGCGCCTTTTGCGCCTTAGAGAAACTCAATAGAGATACTAATTACATTTGTCACAATAAATTAGAATTTCTTAGTTTATTTCACATTCCAAGTCACATACTATAATTTCCAAACACTTTAGATTATTTAAAAATTTCATCACGGCACAACTTAGCACGCTACCATATCACATGCAAAACGTGCTAAAGAGTATCATAATCAAATGATATAGTTCATTGTAAAATTACTTGTGCAAAGAATGATCAGCGGTGTGAGGACATAGCGACTGCATAGTCTCACATCTCCAAAATGGCATCCTGCTGTTAAGTTTAAGATGCAAAGTTTTCCAAGATCCGTTGAAGCCAAACCAAATGATTACATATGGCTGTGACGCGCAGCGTAATGCAACCATGATTATACTTAGGAATCCACCTCGCTCAACCCAAGAGAGCAGCTGGGGCAAAATCTCGATCAGATTTAATTTTTTCTACTTGAATACTACGTGATTACCGCTAACCCATGGGGCAATATCATCACTCCACCACATTCTCGACATGTTTTTGTCTTTGAACACAGGAAAGAAAGCCAATAGTTCGCCTTCATGATAACGCACATAAGTGAAAAAGCGCCGAAAGAATAAGTCAATGAGCTCCGCCGACTATATGAGCTAATTGCTCCTGACCAAAAAGGTCCAATTGAGGCTAAAATGCCAAATATCTTCAAGGCTCAAAAGCCATATACTGAGGCAAAATTGCCAAGAAAAATTACAAGGCTCAAAAGCCATATACTGAGGCAAAATTGCCAAGAAAAATTACAAGGCTCAATAGCCACATACTGAGGCAAAATTGCCATGAAGAGAAGACAAACCATTTTGGATTTCAATGATTAGAGCTTTGAATAACAATAAATCTGGCTAACTGGTGCTATAACTCCTGACGTGTTACTTGTTGATCTGTAAGTGATGGGGAAAATTGTAAATCCATACAGGTTACCAACCACTTATAATAGATCGCCGACGGGCACAAGTAACAATGTATAACGAAAGGTGCGATGTGGTCAGAAAAAATGCTGGCTCATCATTGAAACCAAGGGGATTTGATTATACCGGCGGTAAAAGGAAAAGCAAAGTAAAGGTTGTATTTGATCCTCAAAGGATTAAAAACAAGAGGAATTGACAAGGAATTCATCTTCTTCGACGACATAATGATTCTCCATCTCATTATTTTCAAGCATTGCTTGAAAGACATATGCTTCCTCACAAAAAGTTTGGGATGCATAATTGAATTCGGCAAAGGTCGCCATCAACATTTACATAACACAGCAGCCATCCAGGGGCATAATAAAAGCTCTACAATAATTTTATCTCAGCATACTATAACTTTGAATTTATATAGTGCTCTTCAGCTTTATTATGAGTCAAAAAAATGTTGCATTACCCCGCTGTGACTTTAAACATACACAATGGAAAAATTAACTTTGCTTTCAAGTTGCTTGCATAGAGCATACCTATAGGAACTTCAAGCTTCACCGCTTTCTAAGAAGACAAGGAGTTGTTTACAACGGTCTTCGCCAAAGAATTCAAGCTTGGTGCATATGTCGTCGACAGGCACTGGATTGAGTTGCACAATCAACTGATAGATATGATAACATCAGATGTTTTCAAATTGACCAAGGGGCAACCACCAAATTATTTACTTTACGCCGAGTAAACCAGCTAAGTATCAAAAACTTTATAAACATTTCATTATACGCTCAATAGAGATACATTGATCATTGTAAAATACATTTCCACTTCCCTTATGAGTTATTAACCATGGCAGGGGCACGATCACTAAGTTTGTGTTACTATTTGCATCTACAATATTATCTTTTACCTTTCAAATTTGCTTTGTTATATGCCTTAGTACGATCTTGAATTTGAGTAACCACTATAATTTCATTCAAATGGATCGACGACTTTACAACAAAATACCCGCTGAACACCACGAATTCTCGCTGAAGTGGAATTGGTAACTACAAGTTGATACACGCTGGGGCAGCGGTTCAACCTTATATTACCCGCTGAACTTAGCAATAAACAAGCAATAGTCATCTAACCGCTGAGAGCTAAGTATCACTTACCCAAGTTATTATATTAGCATGTCATAATTACTTAGAGTTATTGTTTTCTATTGCATTTTACAAGACTCATAGCATGACCAACAGGGGCAGAGCCATATATAAAATGCAGAAATCTTGACTTGTTTTTGCTTTCAAAAGTCTCGGCTCTTTACTTTTCAAAGCAAAAAGGGGCAACCATGTACATGAAATACAAAGCTTCTTTTTAATTTCTCTATGATTCATTTGTAGGACATCACATGGCGAATACAAGGATTTTAAATCAATACAAAGCAGGCATAGCGGTAAAAGCAAGAAAGCAAATATGTCAACCACAAGCCGTTGAATCTAGAGTCGTTGCTTCAGAACCTCGCGCAAGAGTAGGGGCAAATATAAATATATATTTTTAAAGCAAGTTATACTCTTCCGCTCAGTTCCTTCAGCAACAACAAAAATTCAATCAACCGTCATTCGCAAAACCCGTTGATATACAATTACCGCCCTGAAGATTCACAAGTAAACAGTTCAGACCAGGATCCTCAACAACAAAGACTGCCGAAGTGTACCATGGGCTGCAAAACTTCTCATCTCTCCTCCAGTTGAAGAAACAGACAAAACATTTACTTTCAAATCGCTGAAGCCTCCTAAATTTTCATCAACCAACACTCAACAACAAACGTATTTGAAGAACGGTGGAAACAAATACCTCTTTCACATTGATGGTCGCCGAACCTTGTCAGCCTATTGAAGAAAAAGCTCCATAGATTTTCGCACAACGGTATTCTCCACAAGCAATGGTCATCCGCTGAGGATAGAAGATCCGCTCAAGTTTACGCCAGCGCTCTAAAATCCAAAGTTCAGAGTTAGTCAAGCACGATTGAAGACAACACGCCAATCCATGTCAGAGCCATAGCCGCCAACAGAAGATTCGTCCAAGACAGTTTGCCAAAGAAAGCCATCCAAATCAAGAATAGATCCAACCAGGCTGCTTCGAACACTTTATTTCTTACTCCGCCTTCACCAGATGACGTTTCAAGGAGATTTTGCTTAAGGATTAATCTGCGAACCATCCATAAGCAAAGGGGCAAAATGTAGGTGTAGAAAATGCATTCTACAAATAAAAGCATCCTAGAGGTGAGGCTACGTAAGAAGAGTATTAGTGAGAAGTACATAATCATCAACAGAAGTTTTAGGTCTATTGCCATGCATAGGAGATCAGTGGATGGAACGCCAAGAACCACATTAGCATACAATACCGCTGAAGCTACATCAACTAATACCGCTGAAGCTACATCAACTAATACCGCTGAAGCTACATCAATGAATATCGTCAGAGGAATGGAAGAGTGAACTGTTGTCAGCGGGTAAAGGACACGTCACCGACAGAAAGCTGAGAAGTGGTTGAACATCTATGAGAAGGTCAGAGTGGTCAGGTTGTCAGAGTTGATTTGTTGACTCAGTGGGATCCGCGTCAGCAATCCTTATCCAGTAGAAGACTAGTCCGCTGAGGTTAGAAGAATGGAAACCGAGGTCGCCGACCATGCTTGTTGGCGGAAGAAGACAAATGATTATTGGGTGTTGGAATATATTCGCTATTTGGCGCCAAGCCAAGGCCGGTGTAACTTAACTTTCCTAGGCGAAGATACACCAAAGAAGAACTCTAGCATAGGATTCCCTTTGAGGGTAGTATAGTAACTCCGTCAAATAGATCTCATATAAATAGCAGTGTAACCCTAGAATAAGGGGATGGTCTCCATTATCTTCTCTCTCTACCTCCTTCTTCTCTTCTACTACTTCTCTACTCAAGAACATGAAGAACACTTAAGTTCTCATGGAAATCTATGTAACAATTTCATCACAAATCAATAAGAAATCCTTGTGTTTATGTGTATCTTATGTATGTTAACTTGGGTGTATTGGTAAAATCTCTACTTTGGGGATTTTACCAACTACATTTTGGCGCTAGAAGAGGTTTGGATCATGTGACCTTGTGTTGCAAGCTCAAAAATGAAGAAAACAACAACTTCGGCAACAAATCTCAGCAAATCCGTCGGATTCGGTAGAACTCAGTAGGATTCAGTTGAGCTTAGGGGCATTTCTGTCCAAACCAAGCAACTTTCAGACAGAAATCAGCATAAGCTTCATCGAACACCAGCAGAGAAAAGATAAGCAGCAAACTACGGCGACACGAGAAGAAACTTCTTGCGGCAATTAAATCAGCAGAGTCATCATCGACAAAGACAAATCTTTATCTCATCTCTTATTTTTGTTTTCTCTCTTATAGATCTGGAAGTTTAAAGCAAAACCCTTGTGAAAATTTTAGAAAAATCAGACTTTTATTACGAATTTGGAACCAAAATGAGTTCTGGTTGTAGATTTGCAATCAGTTGACCTAATTCTGCAAACCCATTAGAGATTTCTCGAAAATACCTCTGTTGTTAATATCTGGTTAGGTGATTTTTGACATCACCTCTTTGAAAGGATTTCATAAAATTACTTTTTTCATTCTCATTAAAATCTGGTTTCTCTGTCATTTGGGATTCAAAAAGAATTTTGAGTTCAGATACTCAATTAACGGATCTCATTTTTAAAACCCACTTAAACATTTTCGGAAATCCTTCGGTCTAATTTGATACAGTGTTGATCTTTGAACGAAATTTTTTGTTTTTTATTACAAATCTTGATTCAAAGTAAACTTTATAAAACCAAACTCGTCTAAGCTTTAGTAAAGAATTCGATTAGCAACATCTGCATTTAATTTGGGGAATTGTTTTCTTACTACTGTCATATGCTTCGACCCATGGTTATTCACTCAATTGAATTGTTATTTGCAGTGAGGGTAGAAAGAATACACATCTTCATTCACGGGAAGAACATGCGTTTGATTAATCACAGATGGAAATCAGAGGATAACAACGTGTTATCTCGAACCCTTGTTACGACAGCCAACTTAGTCTTCTAAAACTCGACCCCGTCGATTCAGCAACAATAACTTTGGAGGAAACCTTGGTTATCTATATGAATGAATGAATGAACTCTGCAGGGAAGAAGCTGTGGTAAAAAAAAAAAATCAATTGAACTCGTTGTGACGCAACAGCCAAATTGCAGTCAAGGTATTTGTTGAAATGACGGTGTACGAGTAGAAAATCTGCATAGGTACTCAAGGTGCCATATCCATCAGATCTACTCATACATACAGTATTTAAGTTGAGATTCAATGATGCGAAGACCATAAGAACGATACCGAGGGTACTATGAACAGTAATCAAAGACCGAACTTATAACAGTAAAGACCAAATATAAGAAGATTTGTGTGTATTTAGATGCTGAGATTACATGAACCTCCCTTAAAGAGGAGTTCTAGATCTAGATCTAGTTTTTGGGGAAGAAGATGAGTAGAGGAGAAGGAGGAAGAGAGAGAAAGTAAAAGAAGATCCCCTCTCTCCTAGGAGATATTTCCTTTATATAGAGGAAATTTATAGGATAATTACACAAGTGCCCTTATCTTAGCTACCAAGTAAAGTAGGTCTTTGGTGGGCCTCATCTTCAAGTGACTTCGGCCCTCGTATGTCGGTTTATCTCCTCGGCATACTTATTCCTCGGACTTGATCTTTACTTCGGGGGGAGCTTGGGTAACTTCTTCGGACGGATTGGTAGATCGAGGCGACATCTTCGGGTGGTGGTCAATGATTCGTAGTCTTAGTCTTCGACTCTCTTCGCGTTCATAAGGCGATGTCTTGCTCTTCTTCTAGGATGATGACACGTGGATCGTCCGAATTATGCCCCTACAGTTTGCTCCTTTGCTAATGGATGTTTCGAAGATTAATCCGTTAGCAAATTCTTCTTGTCATAATTGATGGTATGAGACACGTGGACTTGCGAGAATCCTGGGGTATGTTGTCTTGTGTTGTATCCTTTCGTTTAGCTTCGGTGCTTTGATTTGCTTCAACAGCTTCGAACTTGTAACATCTACGTCTTTGTTGAGTTGCCGAGGAGGTACGCTTGATTGAGTTGGTAACGAATGAATTTTATCTCTCATGATGGTGTGAGATTTCATTGATCGAATGTGATGCTGATTTCAAGGAACTGGCATCGAGAAGAGGATGAGTAATCATCGAAATATGTAGGCTGATCCGAAGGAGATGTCACGAGGCAACTGTCCATCGAAGTTGATTATTGACTGCCGTATTATCGAGAACGGAAATGTGTGTCATCGAGTCGAAATGCGATCGAGGATGACTTCGAAGTGAGGTCGAGGATGACTTCGGAGTGTCACTCCTACCATGATTATTCTTCAAGTTGATTAGTGAACTCCTGATCCTTTTCGATGTTTCTTTTATCCAACGCGTTGGGTATTGAGGTTATTATTTTTCAAGAAGATTGTTCCGAGGATGTTTCGTCGAGAATGCTAAGATGAATGCTTCGGATTGAACTGATTGTTATTCTTTTCTCAAAGGAGATAGATGCCATGGATTGACTTTGGTGTTTGCATAACTGGAATTCGTCGATGATGAATGGTTATTTCATGAATCTTTTGAATTTTGAGATGACCTTCGTTGGTGTACTTCGATGTAGACAGATGATTGCTTCATTTTGTAACTTAGTTCGAAGGGTGGCAGCCGAGATGTGGTCGAGGCGTTTCTTTTGTTGTGATATTTCCTTCCTTCGGACTATCTTTTGAGCGAGGTGAGTTCTCGGCTTTCTATATTGTTGTCGAAGGAACTGAGCGGAAGAGTGCAAAATGTTTTTCGAGTATGCATACTTGCTCCTACTCTTGCGTGAAGTTCCGAGACGACTTCTTGAGTTTGCTGGTGTCGTTGTTGTTGAAGAAATGAGCTTTGAAATTTTTCCACTCGGGATTCCCTTGTATAGTTGCCCCCCCTTTTGCTTTTGAAAGTGAAGGAACCGAACTTTTGTAAGCAAAAGGAAATGTTCTCCCGAAGTGTACCTTCCACAAAAGCGAATTTGTTGTACGAGGAGATTGGCATCCAATGGCTTTGCCCCTGCATTCTTTGTTTTGCTCCAGCTACTGCTTCGGTGTATTGACTTTGTGACTCTTCGTTGTGAAACGAAGGATGCCATGCTCCTTTGGTGGACGAAGATTGCTATCACTTTGTTTTGCTCCTTGGGTCATTTGATGTTGCATTCTACGAGTGGGTCTTTAGCGAAGTTCTTGTATGTACAACCATACAAGATTTTATCGAAGAAACCTTGGTGCATGCTCCTGCTTGATGCTTTAATGAATACTTCTAAGTAACATCTTTGTGATTTGCTTGTGCCCCTGTCTTGTATCTTTTTGCATTTCGATTCATTTGTTCTTCGAGCCATCCTGTAGAATATTTTGATTCATCCTGTAATAAAGTTAAGAGTATTGTCAATTCATTCTTTCATAAAGTATTTTTTGAATAATTCTTCGATGAAGTTTTCTTTTTCATGAGCGAGTCATGCTTTTCTTCGATGTTTAGTGATCAGGCACGTACTTATCTTCGATGTATTTCTTGCCTGGTAACTCGTGATCATGCACGAAGTTTACCTTGCAAACTATAGGCTCCTAAGGTTACTTAGAGTGCAACTTCGGGGCTTACTTCGATGTGGGAGGCAGTAACCAAGCTAGTGGGGGCGTACGGATCACCCTTCCCAAAGGCTTTGAGCTACTCGCGCTGGTTTCAAGCAAAACACTGGCTATCGAGACCATAGGTACCCATTCTGCCTCAGTACGTTAGGTGGGTATCGAAGATACTAAGTACCCATTTATCCCAAGTAGAGTAGGAAACTTATGGTAGGTAGCTGCTATGTGTCTCGATAATAAAGTAGCACAATGGGGAAGTGCCGGTCAAAGCTGGAGCTTAGACATGGTACTGTTCTCCTATCGCGGCCTGGAGTTCAACTTCTTCTTTTCTTGCTAGCCCCTCCTCAAGGCTGTGCTTGATTTTTGGAGGAGGTCCCTCGGCTGCGTAACT
This sequence comes from Papaver nudicaule, assembly GCA_023529015.1. Taxonomy (NCBI): domain Eukaryota; kingdom Viridiplantae; phylum Streptophyta; class Magnoliopsida; order Ranunculales; family Papaveraceae; genus Papaver; species Papaver nudicaule. The sequence goes on from JAJJMA010230710.1 coordinate 10,579, forward strand.
CGCTTGCCATTCCCGTGAATGTAAGCTAATTAGCTGCCTTGGGGTTCCATCCACCTCTAAAGGTAGATGTTAATCCCATTTATCGTCCCCTCGGCGCCCGAGGACGTTTACTCCTCGTGGCCGTTTGGTAGTGAGTACGAATGTATCGTCGGCTTATGTAGCCTTGATTCAAAGTGCTCACCGATATCGGGGTGTCTTGTGGGTAGAGTACCATGCCATATAACTCGTAGGGCCCTTACGATTTATATGAGCATCGGCTCTGTGCCTGCTTTGGCGTTTTTTGCCTTGGCGTTACAGCCTTTTTGTTTTTCGGCTTTTTCTGCCTTGGCGTTTCAGCCTTTTTGTTTTTGGCTTTTTCTGCCTTGGCGTTTCAGCCTTTTTATTTTTGCAATGAGGCACTGGTGAAGATATGGTCGCCAGAGCTTTAGGAGATGTGCCTAAGCAAATAGGACTTTGTTGTGGTCGGAGCTTGCTTATCCGAGGTTGATGTAATTGCTGCTTCGAGCTGTCGATGCATGTTGACTGTACCTAGAACACTGAATATTTGCTAACATTTGTTTTGCTAATGAGATGCGAGTTGCGTTATTATACTTTGAGGCTACTGCTCCATCGAAGTTGAGTTCGTTTCCCAATTGAATTAGTCTTGCCACTTTGTTGCTACGGAGACGCTACTTCAGCGAGATTTTCTGGTAATCAGGATAGCAGGTGGGTTGGCAAAGTTGTTTGGTTATCAGCTGAACTGGCACTCCGAAGTTACTGATGTTGAGTCGTCGAAGTTTCCTCGAGTGTTCACTTTGGTTATGTACTTAGTTAGCTGTCTCCGAGATAAACATTGGAGTTGAGTATCGAAGTTGAGTAAACATAGTCATCGAAGTTGCATCCGAGATGGCTTTCGAGATAACTTCACCGAGATTGCCTCCGAGATGAGATTGAGATGGCTTCATAGTTGGTATCTTCGATGGGTTTTTTCGAGGGTGATGTTGCCGAAGTGAGGCATCGAAGTTGAGTTTGGTCCGAGATAGATGATGTTTAAAGCATTGAAGTTTTTGCTTCCGAGATGGCAGTGGTTGATTAGTGCTCCGAAGTAGGATTGTTGGTGTCTTTGGATCAAAGTGGAATTTGTTGATGTTGGCTGCGAGCTGTAGTAACTCCGAGAACAAGGTTGGTTGATGCTCCAAGAAGAAAGTTGTTCGATGGTTGAAGTGTTTGTTCCCTTATGCAGAATGCGAATTCAGTGGTGCTTCCTTGATACATATTGACCGTCGAGAGGTAAACTGTATGGGTTATATAAACTGGGTCATCGATGTTGAGTGTATATAACCATCGAAGGGTGAGGATCATAATGGTTGAAGCTGCTTCGTGGAGAATAAGCTGTGTAGCCATCGAGGAGTGAATGGATTTGATCGAAGGTGTATCCGAAGCCATTAAGATTTGGGTTGTTGATGCTGGCGTGTTTTTCGAAGTTTTCCTCGCTGCCATAACTGAATTCTGATCAACTTATTTAGGCATCATGGCCTGTTCGGTTTCATGGCGTTAAAGCCTTGGGAGATTGTGCCTAATCAGGTAGGACTTTGCCTCATCGAGGAAGAACTGGAGGTTGCACCGAGCTTCTTGCGATAAGCATAGTTCGTGTATAACATAATAGTGTGTGAAAACAGAATATTGCATAAAGCTAAGGAGATTTGAATGTGACATGATGTGACAAGTATACTTTATACGTAATGTGATATGTTGTATCAAGAGGAAGTTTAGTAATTCTAAGGTATTAAAAATGCGAATTGGTGACTTAAAAATTCTTAACTTTATTATTGTTGCATATTGCTCGATGTTGTATAAACATACTCGATGCCCCCACTCCTTCGAGGTAGAAAGAGATGGTTCGATTTTCAAATGTAATTATTCGATGCCCCCTCCCTTCAAGGTGGAAGGAGATGGCTTGATCTCATTTATTTTAGTATGTGCCTTAAAACTCTATAATTGCATTATTTCACTTACTTCAAAGTTAATAATCTTTTTTCGATATTCACGCCCCTCGAGGTGGAAGGAAGCGATTTGATCGATTTATAAAGAAACTAATATAAGTAGAACACTTATTTTAGGATATATACTTAATTTAAAACTTCGATAAGTAGGACTTCGATATTGATGCCCCTCGGGGTTGGAGGAGGCGAATCAATCGACTTCTAGCATGTTGTAATGAAAATTTTTTATGACTGCATACGTTATTTGCTAAGTGACTTCTATATATAATGGTGTCATGGCCTATCGTACGACTTGCTTAAACGTTATTCTAAGCATATGAAGTGCATGATCATTCAAAAACTTTTAAAGTTGGAAGAGAAGTGTTTAGAAATTCTTCCCCAAGAAGGTTGTTGAGACTACGTTTGTGAGTTTTTTTTTTTTTTTTTTTTTTTTTTAACACGACATGCATGAAGTATATCCTTGTGGCAAGAATTCTATTAAGCATTAGCCTAGGCGAGAGATGTCCTATCGTAACTAATTCGAACTTTCAAAGAGATTTTTCAGAGTTAGAAAATGCTTAGCGAAGACGAGAAGGTTGATTAGCTGCACTTTTGAGTCCGTGTTTACTGAGTCTCGATATTCCCCTTTTGAACTTTCGCCATTTGGTTCTAGAGTGCGCTTTTGCTCCTTGGGCGAGCTTGCTTTGCTTTGTTTCCACACTTTGTGCCACTTTATTTTAATGCCTTACTCTTTGACGGGATTCCTCCAATATTTTATTATTTGTACCTGAAACTTTTAGAGCCGAGGTAAATAACTGCAAAAGTATAATTGCATGTGCTATTGTGTCGAATGTTGCCTAACATTATTTTAAAAAATTCGAAAATGTAATGACCTCGCGTATTGTTTTATAAAGTAACTTAGTGAAAAAAGGATGAAATAATTATTTAGACTATAAGCCATCATGAATTGAAAGTTGTTTTAATCAATGATCAAAAAGGTAGCAAGTAAAAATGTTATCGTACTGTTAGTGGCTGCCTTCGAAGATAATTTTTATAATTTTGAGAAATGTATTATGGCATGAAGGTTTTAATTCAAAAACAGTTGAAATGCCTCGGAATGAGAAGAATATAGAGTTTAAGAATTCTCCCCTTTCATGTGTAGCTTGTAAGCTATGGCTTGATCGTAGGTGAAGATTGAAGATAGACTGAAGCTGATGTCAAGCTGCCATTTAAAGTTGATGGTTGGTGATTGGAGTTGTACCAAAGTTGATTAGTTGGTGATCGAAGTTGGGTGCGAGAATGATGCCGAAGCTGATATTGGAAGTTGACTCCGTTCATTTGTTTAGTTATTGATGCTACGATGATGAGACTGCCCAAATTGAATTGAAATCTTCGGTATGCCCAAATCAAATTTAAATTGAATTGAAATCATCGGTATGCCCAAATCGAGCCGGGATGCATTTGTAAAAGGCGATTGAAATGGTTCCCCTTCCAAGATTTAACTTGGATAGATATAGGCAACAAGTGTCACCAGCCAGCCCTTTGCACGCATATCAAAAGGGTGTCAAGACGTGTCTGACACTTAGCAGCCACGTAGTCTTTTTACTTTTCCCTCGTTATAAACAAGAGCTAGCTGCATTAGTTGTTGTATGTCCATTCCAGAGAGGTAAAATTGCTTACTGCTCAGTCATGAAGATCGGAATCAACACTAAATCCATTATTGTCTCTTTTTTTTTCTCTTTATGCTGCTGTTGCTAACCTTCCATAAGTCTCTCATTTCTCGCTAAATCGAATCCTTGCCCTGAACACTGTCCGAGGATGCTTCGAAGTTAGATTGGGGCGCATCGAGTTTTCTTCGGAGTTGGATTGTTGTATTATCGAAGTTCAGTTGATGATGTTAGGTCATCGAAGTGGTAATCTCTGTTCGAGATATGGTACCGAAGTGGTAATGGCTATGAGCCTTTCGAGATGATAGCTGCTGATGGAGTAAGCGTTTTAGTCTCCTTCGAAATGAATTGGTGTGAACCGAGTTGATTATGATGTTCCGAGAATCAGGCAAGGCGAGCTTCCGAGGTGAGATTCCGAGATAAGCTTCGGAGCTGATGGAGAGGTTTTTTATTGTTTCCGAGAAAACTTCCGAGACTGCTGATTATGATAGTTTTTGTAGTGTTCTCCTCGTACTGATGCTGGCGACAATTGACGCTCCTATGCTTGCTGCTGACCTTCGGGAGATATTTTCTGCTGTTCCAAGAATATTGCAATGAAAATGTTAGGATGACTGTTTCAAGTTAATTATTAGCCTTCTTCGATGGACCTGCGAGAGGCAATTTCTTCTATTTTTACTTGCTTTCTCCTCGATACTTTTGATTCTCCTTCGAGATATTTTAGCATGTTTCCCCAAGACGAATCTGATTCCCTTATTGAATTCATCGACTGCCGCCTATTTCTTTCTGTATTAACCCGAAAGAATTCCTGATTTTTCTTCGAGATAACTATCGAAGAAGGCCGTTATTGACTTCATCGATATATTCCGTGCGAGAGAGATGCGTCGGACTTGCTTTCTTGTAAATTTTTGTTTTTTTCCAGCGCCATCAATCAATCTCGATCCGTTCTTGCTGCCATAATCAAACCAATAAATTGGATCAAACAATAATTATTGTGTTTCAATCATTATAAAGGTAATATTAACTCCCAAAATAGGTTGAAATCATAGTTGTTCCCAAAAATCTTGAATGGGTTTTTTAAATCGAAATCTACTGGTTATGGAACCACAAAAATATTTTATTTTTGGTTTTAAGATTTTCTGCAAAATCAGACTTATATGTGAAATTTAAAAATCCAAGCAAGCTTTGTTTAAATTTAATAGATCTGAGACACTAGAATAAAACGGATGAAAGAAAATTGCTCATGGCGATTCTTATTGTAAACAAGAGGTAGTGATCTCGCTGTAGATGAGTTTTGCTTTTGCAGCCATTGTTTCCCCTCTTTCTTCCTTGTCGGTGTCTGAGAGACTAGTTTAGCTTTGTTGCCTGAAAGTTCTCGTTGGCGACGAAAATTCCCCTGATAACCAGATCTACTACTGAACGTGCCAGAACTGCTCCTGACCTTGCCGGAACTGGTAGATCTCCATTTTTGGACCTCCAAAGCACAGGCAAATATCTTTGAAAAGAAAAAAAAAAAATATGCTAAAAATTTGAAAACCCAAAAAATCACAGGCAAACCCTAAGTTGTTTTAATCATCCCTGTTTCTAGCGCCAAACTGTACGAGTAGAAAATCTGCATAGGTACTCAAGGTGCCATATCCATCAGATCTACTCATACATACAGTATTTAAGTTGAGATTCAATGATGCGAAGACCATAAGAACGATACCGAGGGTACTATGAACAGTAATCAAAGACCGAACTTATAACAGTAAAGACCAAATATAAGAAGATTTGTGTGTATTTAGATGCTGAGATTACATGAACCTCCCTTAAAGAGGAGTTCTAGATCTAGATCTAGTTTTTGGGGAAGAAGATGAGTAGAGGAGAAGGAGGAAGAGAGAGA
>JAJJMA010230723.1:0-32057 GCA_023529015.1 Papaver nudicaule
GTACATGAGATCGTGCTTTTTTTTAGGTTAAGAGATGTGCAGTTTAGTCGTGGGAGGAATTTTGAATTTCACGAAATTTTAAGAGGGAAATCATGCGCGGATTCAGTTCTTCTATGCGAGAGGGATTATGAGATCGTGTTTCAGATCTAAATAATAGTTCGTCTCCGGAACCTTTTGTTTGGCGACCAACTTAGGTACGAATTTTCTATTTTGTCGCCAATTTTATTGCTTCTGTGACCACTATCACAATTGTCGCAATTGATAAACATATAACAACCAGTTTAGCTACGAATACCTATTTTGTTGCCGAAGTTCAGATTTTTGCGACCACGATCTAAGTTGTCGTTGTTGAAAACTTACAGCGACAAAATTTCATCTGACGCTATGAATATCGTCGCTAGTGGTCGGTTTTCTTGTAGTGAAAGGAAGAATCGGTAATCAGGTTGCCCAAGAATCGATATAATACTCCCAGTGGATCAAAGAAAGAGTCCAAGAATCTTTCAAATGACGTTATTCAGTTGAGTGTTGATGCAAAGACGATTGGAGAATTCAAGACTGCCGTAAACATAATTAATGAGTATGCTAAAAAGAAAGAATATATCCTTCAAGAAAAAGAAAAAAAAAAGAAGGAAGAATCACTTATGGGCAGTTCGAAGGACTTTCAAGCTCCTCGTGGTATTGATGACTCCAAATCATTGAGGAGGTTTCAAGCTTTGTTCCTTTAACAACAAAACGTCGTCAACAGTCTCTATCGACCCCTTGAAATAGGTGGTCCACCAACTTTGGTCGAAAATGCTTATAGCTTGTTTGTATCCAAACAGACTCCTAGAAGCAGAAGTCAATTCCAGAAGTGAGAAGCAAAAAGATTTTGCTTCAGAAAAAGTTAACTTTTCTGCTTCCAGAAGTCATTTTGAAATTGTATTGCCAAACTAACTTCTGACTTTTTTGCTTCTAGAAGTCGAAAAGTTACTTCTGAATGTGTATCCAGACAGGCTACTAGTGTATCCAGATTCCCAAGTTCATCCCCTAATTCCCCCTCCCCCCATTATACCACCGGTGCATGAGCCACCATGTTTATCCAAGCCAAGGAGTATAGGGTGGGGTAGGTTGAGCCGCTCACTAAGTAAACAGAGAACAGCACGTGACATTCACCTGCCAAGTCATCAAAAGATTCTAATCTAAACACGGATAAATCACCGCCAAGATCCAGAATCAACGGTTGCTGGCAAACATAGCTCCCAACCATCCATTCACTAGATTCAATATATCGTACGCCTTAAACTGATTTTCAACCCTTGATTGTCGCACACAAAATTCTATAAATTGAATCTAACGTGCCTCACTCTGATTTATTTTTCTTTCTCTCTCCTCTCTCGACGAATAACGAAAAAAAAGGGGATATTTTCTTTTGTGTTCTAGGGTTTCTTCGCAGCTTCGATTCGTCAGAGTTCTGAGTTAATTCAGGGTTCAGGTTTAACGCATTATTATTCTAAGTCATATACTTCAAAAGATTCAATTCTGTTCTTGTTTATATCAAATTTTGTTAGGGTTTTAGATTTGTATATTTAGGGTTTCGATTTGGGTTTGATCCAAGATTCAATTTTGAGGAGATTGTGTGGTAATTTTTGGGATTTGGAATGAAGAGGATACAAGTGGTGGTTTGAACGAATGAAGGGTTTTTGGAATTTGGAATTGCTGGTAATTTTTATTTATTGAGATTGAGTCTGAAGATAAATTTCCGTCTCACATCTGATTTAAGCTTCAATTAGTGAAATTTGTCGAGATTTGTATGATTTTGAATTTGGGTTTCTTGTAATGAATTGGAAATTTGTTTGCATTACACTTGTTGTTCAAATTTTGGGAGGTCAATCGAAATCTAGGTCAAGTTTGTTAATTTTATTTCTTCACTTGTGAAATTTGGAGCGAAATCATAGTTATTCCTCAAGGAATTTGTGTTAATTTAATTTTATGTGGATTTAGGGTTTGAGGGTGTGAATTTGAGTATTAAGGTTGTTTTTTCTTGTGCAGATAAAGGTAATTCATGGTTTCAACGGTTTTTGTTGAGTGTAGTGGACAGAAGGATTTGAAAAAGAGGGTTCCAGTGGAAATGATGGGGAAGACACAAAGGACCTCAAGGGGCTCTTCTACTGGATTTGTTGCAGATTATCGCCATGTAGTGGAAACAATGGGCGAGTCTGAAGGATTAGGTAGTTCTGGTCGTGTTGATGAGAGGACTGCTTCAGATGATTCTTGTGCTCCGAAAAGGAAATGTATTAGTTTGAATGTGGATAGTTTTGGTGTTCCTATGCAAGTTATTTCATTGAGTAAGTTTTCTGCGATTGAGAAAAAAGAGTTGGAAACGAGACTTAAAGCTGAGCTTGAACAGATTCAGATGCTTCAGAAAAAACTTTACATGTTGCCTCTTAGTGATGGGATGATGAGACAAGGGAATGTGCTAGCATCATCCGACGTTCTGGCTGGTCAGGGAAAGAAACGAGGTTCTTCGGGGAAAAATGGCCACTCCACGAAGAGAGGTAATTACGGGAAATTTCAGAATAAGAAGCATGTTTCTACCGCGAGTACATCCAATTCGAAGTTAATGAAACAATGTGAACAACTTCTGAAACGTTTGATGGCACATCCATATGGATGGGTTTTCAATACTCCAGTGGATATTGTGCAGTTGAACATTCCAGATTATTTTACGCATATCAAGCATCCAATGGATTTGGGGACGGTTAAGAGTAAGATTGCCAAGGGCGAGTATTCGAGTCCATTGGGATTTCTTGCTGATGTGAGACTCACATTCTCTAACGCCATGACATATAACCCACCTGGGCATGATGTCCACACCATGGCTGGTCAACTTAGAACTTTTTTTGAAGCAAGGTGGAAAGCTATCGAGAAGAAACTTCCTGCGAATGAGTCAGTACCAGTACCTTTGCAACTGGATGCTGCTAGAGACACAGTAGCTGCCAAATGTATTCCACCCTCAAAAAAGATGAAAATTTCATCTCCAGCTCATGAGAGGATAATGACCGACAAAGAAAAACAAAAACTGACTGAAGATTTGCAAACCATATCAGACTTTCCTCCATATCTGATTGAATTCTTAAGGAAACAAAGTACTGGCCAAACTGCTGATGATGAGCTTGAGCTTGATATTGAAAATATGAGTGGTGATACGTTATTCACATTAAGGAAGCTTGTAGATGACTATATGCAGAATCAACAAGAGAATCAAAGAAAAGCTGTTCCTTGCATTACAGAGGTAAGCTTATTTTATTTAAGGCCTGAATTTTAGTTACAATCTCTATCTCTAATCTTAAAATGTTTTGGGTGCAGAATATGGATGTGTCGGGGAACGGGCTTTCATCTACGCAACCAGGCAAAGGTTAATTTTTATTTATTTTCAAGTCTTTATGGGTGCTGGAAATCTGTCTGTTAATTGGATATCTTTTGTGTTGTGTCTAATCAATTTTTGTAAACAAACAGGTAATGATCCTGTGGATGAGGATGTTGATATTGGTGGGAATGATCCTCCTGCATCAATCTATCCTCCCGTGGAGATTGATAAAGATGTAGCACATAAAAGTAGTAAATGCAGCAGTTCTAGCGGCTCCAGTAGCGATTCAGGATCTTCAAGTAGTGGTTTGTGTTTGGATTTGTCTTCTCTCTTTTCCTTCTTGAAGCTGTCCCATAGTTCATCTTAGATCTGACTTTTTTAGCTTAGAAATTTTGTTGGCTAAGTACTCATGGGTACGTGATGAATTTTTGAGGAGCACAACGACTGATTTTGACTCTGCTTTATGGACTAGGATGTTAATTTTTTGTAGAGGGGAAATGTACTGTTTTCTTGTTGCATGGTTTAAAGAAAACGTTGCGCTTTTTTGCGCAACTTCTGAAGCGGGTGCCCTAAGTATGTCTGAAAAGGGAAGAAAATTTTGGGCTTTCAAGCCCAAAATGAAGGTCTAACTTTTTTATTGCTTAAATAATAAAATGAACCTTAGAAACTGTTTTTAAGAAGCCAACTAGGGAAGTGGAGGCTAAAACAAACAAACTGGTCTTCACAACATCTTCTCCCTCTTCTTCTTCTGTGATCTTTCTGTATTCCTCCATCCATAGCTTGGATATGGCACTCATGTTGCAACATGGCACTTTTGTAACACTTCAAAGCACTTTTGAGTGCTTTGCTTTGTCAAATTGCTTTTTTAAAACATTTGTCTTGTATTATAAAAGTCGTCATAAAATAATTGGACGTCCTTGTCAGTTCTAATGACGTGGTTTGTAGCATGATTTTGCATCCTCCTTACTTTTCGTTTAGCCTGTGTAGATGTTAGTTGTAAGGTGAAAATGGTCAATGGTTGCATTTTTTGGTTTATCTAACATACATGTATGGCATTATTGTTTTTTAAGGTCATCATAATGTACTGTTTTTTTATACTGTAAAAGAAAGCTGTTATTACCCCCAAAATTACCCCCAAAAATTAGACATCCTTGTCAGTTCTAATGGTATGGCTTGTAGCACGTTTTTGGCATCCTCTTTTAGTCTCCATTTTCTTATCAAGGCATGACGTCCTCTGCATGATTGAAATGCGAAGTCTTCCTGGAAAGTAATTTCCTGGAGGTCCATTTAACAGTAAGATGTCTGTTAATATTGTTATTAAGGCATCACTCGTGGTGATTTGCTCTTCATTTGGTATTTAATTTTTTTAATCAAGATAATGTTGGTGGGATTTAAAATTCTTAAATATTTCTTGCTGCTCACTAGCAGGCCCTTTCCGTTAGGATGGTATTACTGTATTATTGATTTTTCTTTTACTTTGCAGATTCAGACTCTGCTACTTCTGGTAGTGATTCTGATCGTGCTAGAGCTTCATCTCCAGCGAAAGCGAAAAAGGTGGATTGTGTTGTTATTATTAGTTGCTCTGAATTCTTGGCTTGAGCTTTACTTGACGTGATTGAACCGACTATATCTCGTGTGTGCAGGAGTTGATGGGTTCTGGAGAAGCAATATTAGACCAACAATCAAACGGTGCAGGTGACCCACATGATGGAAATCGTGAGTTTTTTTTTCCTTGTTCAATTACATTGCTGCCCCACATTAATGGGTGCGAGAGTTGTGTTTGCTTGCCGGCAGATTTAGATGATTCAATTATATTGGTGTGACACTGGATATTCTGGTGTAGTATTTAATGAATGATTTCACCTATATGTGCGGCAACCAGCACATATGTTATTGGAAACTCAGTTTAATCATGTTGAATCTGAGCTAGAAACTGCTCTTTGAATAGGTAGAGAGTGCCGCATCATTTATGTAGTATTGGGTTATGGTTGCTATCCGTTCTACACAGCAGCTTTGGTTTACATTTTTGCTGTAACACTGCTTATCAGTACTTGTTTTTCTTTGATGTGAACAGAACCTGTTAGCGGACTCGACCAGGTTGATCAGTGTTCTCTGCCTAAGCCACCTTCCGTTGAGGTGGATAGTCCACAAGATGGTAAGCAAATGAGTGGTTTGATCTTGTTGGTGCTAATGCTTTCAGTGTCAGCACATTGTTCTTACCTCTTTCTGCTGAAAACCTTGAAGGGGAAAGTGCTCCACCTGAGAGGCAAGTTTCACCAGATAAACTTTATCGTGCTGCTTTGTTGAGAAATCGTTTTGCTGATACTATACTCAAAGCCCGAGAGAAAACATTGAATCAGGTTGGTTATAGTTTGGTAGTTGTTTAAGGTTTATCCTGTTACGTGCCTATCCATTCTTTGAGGTGATCTGGGACAATCTACTGTGCTGAGGTCAGGGTGAAAAAGGTGATCCAGAGCAATTGCGTCGCGAGAGGGAGGAACTTGAAAAGCATCAGCGAGAAGGTTTGGACCATAAAGTTTGAATTACCTACGCTGTCTAGTTACTTGGGATTAAATATAATGTGTCATTGATTTTCTTGTTAACAGAAAAGGCTAGGTTGCAAGCTGAAGCCAGAGCTGCAGAAGATGCTCATAGGAAAGCTGATGCAGAGGCTGCAGCTGAGGCTGCTGCTGAGGCCAAAAGAAAAAGAGATCTTGAAAGAGAGGCCGCACGTCAGGCATTGCTTGAGGTAAAATTTCTTTGTCTTATTATCTTCGATAAGCGAACTACATTCGGTACCTGTCTAACAGTGCAGTATGTATTGGCCCAATGTTGTAGATGGAGAAAACTGTAGAAATTAATGAGAACTCTCAATTTCTAGAACACCTGGAAATGCTTAGGGCTGCCCCTGCTGTGCATATTTCTTCCTCTGTAGATGAGAGGAGCCAAGAGCATTCTCCAGACGGCTTAGGTTGTTTCAACTTCCAGAGCAGCAGTAACCCCTTAGAGCAACTGGGACTGTTCATGAAATTGGATGATGAAGATGAGGAAGAAGTTCCAAACAACTTTCCAGAACCACCAACATCACCACCACCACCAACTCCACCTCCAGTTCAACCTGATGTAGAGGAAGGTGAAATTGATTGAATTGCAGATGTACATACTGTTAGTAGACTTGAGGAATAGAAATGAAAAGAGAAAAAAAGAAAAAATATATATATCTTTGATTTTGTCTCGTAATCTGTTTTTGGGTATTGATTTGCGATTGATCACCATTGGTGTTGTGGTATTTACGCTGTCATGATGCAGAAATAAGAGCCTACGCGTACTGTCATTTCTGAGTACACCCGGCATCTCGGCATGGAATGGAACTGACTGTAGAATTGAGATCGTTAACCTTTTCTTATCACTCTTTCCGGCATTTTCATCAAACAGCCCACAAGCAGCTAAACCATCCCTCCAGTTATGACAATGTTTGGCAATAAAATGAAGAATCCTAAACGCACATGAAAAATGAAGACACAGTAGAGAAAAATTTTGATGGCGCAGCGCGCCATCAAAATTTTAAGGCGCGGCCTAAGGATCGTCGGATTGGTGAGATATGACATCACCAAACTGAATAGTTAACCCCGGTTATCTATTCAAACTTCGGTTATATATCCCATTTTTTGTAACTGCCTGTATCTTCCACTGAAACAAAAGTACGAAAAACAAAACCCACTATACATTGGGCATAACTACGATGCATTTGGGAGACATTTACAGGAACTCTAATAGACTACAAGAACTACGATCTTATTATATATTGGGTGGACTTGGAATAGCAACCCCTTCCATATGTATACTCAAAGATCTTATGAACAACGTAATTTAGAATAGCAAGCAGCAGCCTTGTCAATGAATGCCACTAAATTTCACCAGCCTTTGCCAATAAGCCAGAGCCAATCAAGTGCGATAGCCTTAACCAAACCTCCAAGAACACAAATTGTAAGCAAATTCCCCAAAGCATTCTGCTCTGGCCCTGCAAGACATTTTAGCCATTTGATGAAAACAGACTAGAAAAATATTGATTCTTATAATTAAGCAAATATTACAACATTTACATCTCATAACTATCCTTATAACCCTTGGGCGCAGCAGTAAAGACGCAAACAGTGAGATAACCGTTACTTAATCCTAATAAGGATGTCAAGAGTATCATCCAACCTTGACCTCCATATTTAGTAGTGAAATAAAAAGCTGGAACAAGTAAGAAACGAGAAATGGTCGCAATCATAAGGCCTCGTCTCGACTCCAATGTCAAGCTTTCTACCATGGGAATGTATCTCCCAAGTAAATCCAACACATTATACATTGCTATTAGAACAAGTGCATACCTGAAAATTTTAAACCCACGCACTGTCAGAAAGTAGGCCAAGTTACTAATGAATCAACAAGATAATGAAAAACTCTGTATCTTCATTTAGTAAACGAGTGCTCAATTTTAGTGAAACTTTTCCAAAGCAAACAAACTCGCATTCCAATAGCTATCCACATACCACTGTGTACAACAAAACCCATGGCAGATGAACATCCGTTAACCTTTGATGATAAAAGAGTTAACAATACAACAAAACCTTTGTTTTAGTCAAATTGCTGATGTATGGTGGGTTTGTTTTTCGTACTTTTGTTTCAATGGAAGATACGGCAGTTACAAAAAATGGGATATATAACCAAAGTTTGAATAAATAACTGGGGTTAACTATTCAGTTTGGTGATGTCACATCTCACCAATCCAACGATCCTCAGGCCGCGCTGCGCCATCAAAATTTTTCTCATTCAAACAGCATTAGACAAGGAATATCAGAAGTTTCATAAACTTAATTAACCTCACGTCTTCCACCACTCGGTAGCTTCATGAATAGTTAACCCCAGTTACACACTAGCTTTTTTTGACCAAAACATACACACTAGCTGACTAGAAGTCAGAATAGCATCTACTTCATGATGGTTACTAAGACAGATGTAACCAAAATTGAAGTAGACCGTTTATACAACAACTGCAAAAAATCTAAGCAGCAATTACAGTTATAGTTATACACCTGAAAAACTGTCATCATGCTACTGACATTATTGTTCGCTTGTAACCTTGGCTAGATTGTGGTCGGTTAACTTTCTTTTCCACAGCAAGTCCTTGTGCACCAAAACAGAGATACTGGTTGATCTTCTTCTTACTAATAGAGGTTGATTTCCTAGTTGTTTCTTGTGTTCTAACATTAAACGATGGACTTGAATAAGAAGGTCCTGCGCAGTCATATCCGTTTCCAGTACAAACTCCCTTCTGTTTATCTAATGAGGAAATTGGTGAAGATGATATTGATGACCTTGAGAATGAGCTGGAAGGTGATCGAGAGTGTGCTGATAAATGAGGCATGGCCTGGATCACCCCGTGCATTAGACCTGCCGCATATTTCTTCTTGGTGGACGGACTTGGAGAACTGCCTCTCACAGCAAGAGTCCTTTTGTTGGTGGGAAGGGATGAATTTTTCAAGAATCTCTGCCGTAATGGGGTTGGTGGGGTTGGAGTTTCGTCGGAATCACTCCACTTCTCGAGAATCTGATCTCTTAACTTTCTCGTGACAATAGATTTCTTATCCATTCGTCGAGGCCATTGGAGGAGAATCTTTAGGCGTCTTGCTGCATTATTCATAGAACCTCGCTTTTTACTATCCATCGAAATACGATTATCACCAACTGATTCATGACTCATTTCACTTGAGCAAGAACTTGATCTTGTGCTGTTGACTTGTTCCCGACGGCCATCAGGTAAATCAATGCCAGTGTACAAAAATATCTCAGCATCGGGAATTCTAAATGATGTTCCTGGACTACTACCAATTCCCTGCATCTTTATGTGAGAAACTACGTAACTTCTTGCCATATAATCCTGACAATGTGATATGCCCCCAGCTGAAATCAATTGTTTGATAAGTATTTCAGACGATGCAGATCGTGGTCGTTGTCTGAGGAGATCTAATGGAGTCATGCCACTCGAATCACAGATGTTTAGGTCTATGGATGGAATGGTCATCAGAAGTTCCACCAAATTGACATGAATGTTCCCCACAACGGCTGTGTGAAGAGCAGTTCTTCCCTCATTGTTCTTGATGTTGATTACATCCTTCATGTTCACAATCTTTCCGAAGACCAACTGCTTCATGAGCTCAGTTTGTCGGTCCAACCTTCGGAAACCAGGACTTCTGAATCCAGACACGGCCATGTGGATAAAAGTATTTCCACAGTTGTTAGTTAAAGTGGTGGACATAGGAGATGAGATTATCAGAACCTCTACCACTGGTAGGTGTCCCCGAAAAGCAGCCACATGTAATGCAGAATTCCCTTGATTGTCTACTGAGGCGATGATATCAAAAGATGCCACTAGACCCTTCACTACCTGCGCACATTTGAATTTTCAGATGGCGTTTATATCAGATTATTGACACAGCCAAGGAAATATCTTTTCCTTTGCATTTTTTCTGCTCACAAACAAACTTTCAGCATTCACATGTTATTCAATTCATTCTACAAGTCTCAAATTTAAATCTATGAAGAGAGTCTTTAAGCTTCTTAACGACGTCAATTTATGTAGAGAAAAACTGCCAAGTAACAACATATCTATCTGTAAGCTTCATAACCATACCAACTTCTATTTTAGAGAACAACTGAAACATTGCATATTTGCACTGAAACTGCAAACCCACAACATATGAGGGGTAAAACAATTATGCTCCCTATGGACAGTTTGGTTTAAACACAGGGAGCGCTAGACCCTTACGAATCCATGAAAATTAAATTATCATACATTTCATGACAATGGAACCAAAACCATGAAAAGGAAGGGTTTCTCACCTCAACTTGACCTCTACCAGAGGCAGTATGCAAAATAGTAGAACCTTGAACATCTCTAAAACACAAAATATCATCAGAAGCGTCACCAAAGAGAGCCTTCAAAACGTCAAAATTCCCTCCTCTAGCAGCAGCATGAATAGCTCTATTCTTCATCTCCCACTTAAACACTGATGGGATCTCCTCCTCCAATTCACCTCGACTACTTATCAAGCATCTCGGCGACATAGAAAAATCAAACAATACCTTAAACACCATAGAGTTCTTACTCCTAGCAGCAGCATAAAATATATCAGTGACACCAAATTCTCCTTCACCAAATACTAGTAAAGGATCTCTGTCTAACAATTCTTGAATAAAACCAACATCGCCAGCTGAAGCAGCAGTATATAGAAGCCAACCACCATAACCACCTCTGATCAAAGAGTTTTCACTTCCACCACCACTCTTTGTATTCTCACATTCATGGAAGAGTTTCTTAGCGACTTGAGACCTACATTTGGCAACATCATCAAACTGCGCTTCGTCGTCCCAAACGGTTTCAAGACGGCGTATTCTTCTTAGAGAAGTGAGTTTTATGAATAGATTCATATCAAGATGAAGTAGTTCTCTTACTAGATCATAGTGACCATTTGCTGCTGCCCAATCTATTGGAGATGCATACCACCATTGATCTCCTGTACTTTCCCACCTTAGCGGAAAGTATATTGGAGGCATTATTTTTAGGATTTTTGGATCAGAAAAAAAAAAACAAGAGAGATTTCTAAACCAATTTAATCAGAACCCATGATAGACACATACCATCAAATTAAATCAAAACAATGAGTTGATGACTTAAAAGGCGATTAGGAAGACCAGACAAGGGAAAACCAACGAAGAAGAGAGAAAACAGAGA
This sequence comes from Papaver nudicaule, assembly GCA_023529015.1. Lineage (NCBI taxonomy): Eukaryota > Viridiplantae > Streptophyta > Magnoliopsida > Ranunculales > Papaveraceae > Papaver > Papaver nudicaule. The sequence continues at coordinate 11,127 of JAJJMA010230723.1, forward strand.
AATGAAAAGAAAAAGATACCCCCCTTTGTTGAAAGATGGGGTTTTTATTTATGGTGAAGAAAAGATGAATTTGTTTTTGAGAGATTCCTTTAAAGATGTTATTAGGGTACACTCACTGTGGTGTGGAGTACCGGATTATGATAGTGATCTTTCACACTTTTTTTGGGGTTGTAATTTTTTTTTTTTTTGTTTTTTTTTTAATTCTGTTTTTTGTGATGGAGAAAGAGAGATGTCTGAAAAGAAGAGGGTTCTCGATATCATGGAATGGAATGGTGGCTCACTCACTAAGAAGGGACCAATCTGTTCTGTTCTGGTGAGTTGAGCCTGAATACATGGCAACTGGCAAGTCACACAAGCGTTGGATTTAAGAACTACTAGTATTAACGAATCAACAAGAAGCAAACACCATGTTAGTTGCTTGAGTACTACTGAAGTACAATAATTAGTTAGTTGATCAAAGTTTTCTTTATCATAAAAGAAAGAATTGTCTTAGCATTTTAATTTTAATTTCATCTTTTTCAGTAGAGTACTGTACAATTCTGCCGACTACCTCTGTAAAATACTGTAATCATTATTATTTTTTTCTTAAGATCATCGAAATAATGCATAAACGTGTTGTTACTAAAAATCAACACATCTTATGCCTGGAATACCAATTCTAAATTTCTAACTATGAGTCTTGTTCTAAGAATTTTTTGGGTCACTGCAGGAATGTAAAAGTGAGAAAACTGCTGATCCAGACGCTCGATCAAGGCCGGGTGGAAGTTGCAAAGGAGGCATGGAACTGGGGATATGTTGAAATCTTCAGAACGATGGAATTCGACTGCAACTGCAAAAGACTGGTCAAGCTTTTGGAGGGTGATCTAACTAATCTCAACTGGCAGGCTCAGTCAGATTGGGATAACTATAAGGAACAAAAACTATCTACTATTGGATGTACTAAAGTTTTTAGATGTAATTTGGTCGCTAAATCAGCTAACCGGGCAACAATTGGTTTGGAATATCTGTTCAATAAAAAAGCTGCATGCAGTATGGCTGGTTACCCCTAGTTTTATTTTTGATGTTTTAAACAAGGATTCTAATGGCCTTTTAAGGCTAAACTGCATCACCAGCCACTCTGGCGGTGAGCTCTACTTTTTTTTTTGAAGCATATTTATAATAATAAAAGACTAAACAGTCATTACACGCGGATATTGAGTTCCCGGCATGTCACCAAAGATTACAGCTTGTAAGAAATTTGGGGCCAGATGTTCCCAAATATTCGCACCATAGTTTCCATTTTGACTGTTATCCGCTGCATGATTTGCGAGACCATCGACTGCCTAATTACCTTCCCGATATGTATGAACTAGTTTGTGATTTGGCACCGTATGTAGTAGCTTGCATATTTCTTTGATCATTTCCATAAGGTACCATGGTGGGTCCACCTTCCCAGTGATAAAGCTGATGAGGTTTGCTGAATCTGTCTCGAAACATACATGCGACCATTGACGGTCCCTGGTTGTTCGTGTGGCTAGTAGCATTGCCCATGTTTCTGCCATCAAGGATGTTGTTATGCCCAATAGTTGTGCCAAAGCCCTGATTGTGTTCGTCGCAGTGTCCCTGCAAATGATTCCGGCACCTGCGTATCCTGGGTGTCCTCTAGCCGCTCCGTCTGTATTGATTTTAATCCACCTCTCCGCTGCGTATTTATTTCAGTTGTCGTTGTTCTTGTATTGCTATTTTGGATGGTGACTGGTGGTGCATCAGGGATAAGGTGGTGCATGTTTGCGAGCCCACATGAATTCTTGCGGAAGCTGAATTGCAATCAAAGCAGTTGGGTATGCTTGTTGCCTTTTTTGTCGATACAATAATTCATTCCTCTCCAGCCAAACAGTCCATAAAAGGTAGCAGAATAAGGTCTTGATATGATTGCTGGTTTTGAGATTCAGTATCTGGTGTAAGGTGATTGTTTGAATATCGGTTTGGGATTGGGTGCTAGTAAATTCAGAATCGCCAGTCAAATAGTGAAATATATGTTGCCACACTTCCTGCGCAAAAGGGCATTTGAGTAGGAGGTGTTCTGCAGTTTCTGGGGCTTGTTTACAATTCAGACATAAGTTTGAATCTACCAACCGGATTCTTTGTAGAATGGTTAATGTTGGTAGACCTTCATTTATAGCTTTCCACAAAAAAACTGTATTTTTGGTGGACAATGGAGTTTCCATAAAAAAGAGGACCGGAGGAGATTCGGAAATGAATGATTCAGATCGTGAGCTAGGTGTTGATATCCTAAACTCGTGGAGTAGTTCCCGGTCTTTGTATGTGGCCAAACAATCTTATCTCTTGATCCTTCCCGAGGGATATGGATATTCATAGTTTCTTTGTTTTTGTTGTATCTTTAGGCTTAGTCTTATGGGGCTACTACTTGGCTACTACTTCCACCAAAAGCGTGGTGTATTCTAGTAGTACTACTTCTCTCTCCTAGCATTTGGTAGTAGCTCAAGTAGTAGCTACTACGAAAACGCTGAACGGTTCAGCGCTGAAAAAATAGGGAAAACGCTGAACGGTTCAGCGCTAAAAGAATATTCTCACAGAATCTTAATAAATCTATTAATATATATTTTGTATTTTATCCGTTTAAATAATCCAACGGCCCAAAATTTTTGAGCGCTGAATGGTTCAGCGACTTGACGTCCAATCTCTCCAAGCCATAAGACCACCCCTACCTTACTATCTGACGTGGCTGTCCAGTCTAGTATACTAGACTGGACACCATAAGACTAAGCCTTATCTATAAAAATAACTAAAAAGGTCAAATTTATAGAACCGAGGAGAATTCTTGGTTGGTTTGTTTATACACATTTTCATTATGGAATCAAACAGTCGATGCATATAAGGGTTTGCTTACAATTAAGAGAATTTGTCTTTAAAATGGCTGACAAAATGAGATTTTTATCACTCGGGTTAAAGCTGAGTGGTGGTACTGGTGGGTGGTTGGGGGCCGTAGCATGAATGCAAAATGTATGCATGCCTAGTACGGGATTTTCACGAGACACAAAGTAATTGAATCCTCTCTGGACTCTGCAGGGCAAAACAACTGGCTTGCTTCGATATTGTTGGCTATATTGCTCAATCAGATTGAACCCACAAATGGTATCCCCATTTCTGTCCCACATAAAGTATTCAACTTCATTGCAAGTTTAGCTAAAAAGTGTGCTCGTGTTAAAAGATGACCTAAAAGACACATGCTGGGGAAAGTAATTAGAGGTCGAAATTGTTAAAAAAAAAAAAAAAAAAGAGTTGATAACCAACGGTGAATGAATTAGTGTTAAAAGTTGTGGTGATGACATTAGATAATCTTTTTCTGGTCCCTAGGCTATCTCTATTTAGGTGGTGGTGGGGGTTGTTCAATGTGGACTAGACAAACCACGAGATCAGATCCCCCACCCCAAGTCTTCCATCCCAACTACACCTTGAAGGCTTGAACCTTCGGTCAGTAGTAAAAGGCACTCTCTGTTTGTTTTTTTGTTTTTTTGTTTTTTTTTTTGAAAAAACCCTACCTCAAAAGGGACGAAAGTTGATCAAGGGACAAATAATCGAAGGCTTTTGCTACAAACATGGTTTTGTTTTTGTGGGGTTTCATTTGTTTTTTTTTTTTGAACCACGGCAAAAAGCAAAAAAACTAGCTAACAGATGATAGAACATCTGTGATACAAGAAGGAGGGGAAGTTAACCAAATATTGGAGATTTGGTTAGTCAAAGAGTAATAAGCAAGGGTATGAGCAGCCTCATTGCCCTCTCGCTTGACATACTTGAATTCAATGCTAGTGAGATGATTCGCAAGCCTGCGAATATCAGCCAAAATTGGCCTCATTTCCCAGATGGGAGTCTTGTCAGGGTCTTTGATGGCAGTAACAACAGATTGAGCATCTCCTTCAATCACACACCTTTGAAGATTGTTTTCCAGAGCGAACAGAGTGCCATGAAGGAAGGCAGTAGTTTCAGCTATAAGGGGATTGCCTTCTTTGAAGAATCTGGAAGCACAGCCCTCAAAAGCTCTAGCGATATTCCTGGCCACCACAGCAGTAGAACTAAGACCGTTCTTGCAACCAGCATCAACATTTATTTTGACTATGGGGTCGTCAGGCGCTGACCAATCATTAGAATTAGTAGGGATCAGTTGATGGGTAGTATTTACCAAACATGGCAGCAGCTTCTTGAAATATAGCTTTGAAGTATGGTTTCTTCTGGTCAAAAACTAGCCTGTTTCTTGCTTTCCACCAGCACCACAGGATACAAGCGCATAAACTGAAGCGATAACCTTCATCTTTGATGTAAAGGAGCTGGGATAGCAGAGTTTTTATAGGATTCTGGTTAAGGTAATGAGCTTTTATTCCCAAAGGAGAAGCAAAAAGAAAACTCTGAGTTACCTGGCAGTGGAGAAAAAGATGATCAATAGTCTTAGGATGCAAACCACAGAGCCTGCAGTCCATGTCGTAATTGTTGATGTATCTTCCAATGTTTGCAAGTACTCCAAGTCCATTGTTTAAAAGCTTCCAGATGAAAATTTGAACTTTGGGTGGAATAAACTTCATCTTCCAAAATCTTTTCCAGTCAAAGATGCTACTAAGATCATCAGAGGTTGAACCTTTTAAATCACACAAAAGTTGGTGGAAACTTTTGGTAGAGAAGGTACCTTTCTTAGATAATATCCACAGTAGTTTGTCTTCCCCAAGATCACGAGCGACATATATCTCTTTAATACTTTGTATCTCCAGCTGAGAGAAGGTTTGAGTAAGGAGCTCATTGTTCCAGCTGTTGTCATTGTAAGTGAGTAAATCCTTGACTTTGGTGATAGAGCTAACATGGTTGGCTTCAGCAATAGGTTTATAGCCCCGCAGTTTAGGAATCCAAGGATCATGATAGATAGAAATGGAGTTGCCATCCCCCACTTGCCAACAACACCCTCTCCTCATAACTTCTCTAACTGACATGATCGCACCCCAGATGGAGCTGCAGTTGCTATGATGCTTGCAATCTCAGAAATTGGAGTCGCCCTTCAAGTATTTATCTCTTAGAATTTTTGCCCACAAAGCATCTCTTTCATTCAAGAATCTCCAGGTTAACTTCCCAATCTGAGCTTTATTCACATCCACCAACTGACGCAGACCGAGACCCCCGATAGCTTTATGTTTAGTAATTTTTTCCCATGCAATAAAATGCATTTTTCTTTGATCAGAGTCATGCCCCCACCAAAAAGCTCACATAATTCTGACCAGACTAGAGAGAACTTTCTTAGGAACTAAACAGCAAGCCATATAATATGAGGGAATCATTGCAAGGACGCCTTGAATGAGAGTGGTTCTTCCAGCCGGGTTCATGAAATGTCTCTTCCAACCCGCCAATTTGGTATTCATCTTATCCTCCAGGAATTTGTAAGAAGAGACTAACCTGTCGGATTTAAGAATGTAAACTCCCAGATATTTCTCATTGGTGCTCATAATGTGAATACCCAACATCCCAGCAAGCTCTTTCTGTCTGTCGTAGGAAACACAACCACTGAAGTGAATCGAGGATTTCTGGAAATTAGTCTTCTGCCCAGACCAGCTAGCATAAACAAAGAGAACATCTTGGAGGGTGTTGATGGTTTTGTCGTTAAGAACTCCGAAGAACATAAGGTCGTCGGCAAACATCAGGTGGCTCACAGCTGGTGCAAATCTGTTGAGCTTATACCCGTTGTAGAGAGAAGCTTCCTCCATTTTCTCAATTAACCACGATAAACCCTGCGAAAGTAAGATAAAGAGGTACGGAGAGAGGGGGCAGCCTTGCCTAATCCCTCTCTCAGCGTGGAAAAAACCTTCGGGGTTTCCATTGACAAGCACTGAGAAAGAAGCAGTACAAACACAGTTCATGATAAGAATAAAAAGAGGGCCAATTATACCTACCCCCACAAGCATATGTCGGAGAAAGTTCCAGTCGACTCTATCAAACGCCTTGCTCATATCAAGCTTGAGAGCGAAAGAACCTATGATAGATTGGGAGTTCTTCATAGAGTGAATAAGTTCCTTGGCAGTAATGATGTTATCTAATATTTGTCTGCCCGGAACGAAGGTAGACTGGTTCTTCGCAATAAGCTTGTCCATCAGAGGCCTAATTCTTCTAGCTATAAGTTTTGTAACAATTTTATACAGCACATTGCAAAGTGCAATCGGTCTATAATCAGCCGGAGAGGAAGGGTGTTTGCATTTAGGAATAAGAACTAGGTTTGTGTGATTTATGCCTCTAGGAATGACACCTGAAGTGAAACAAGTTTGAATTAAATCCGTTACCTCAGTACCTATGAGATGCCAGCATCTTTTGAAGAAGATAGCAGGATAGCCATCCGGAACAGGGGCTTTAAGATCACCAATATGATTAAGGGACGCCAGGATTTCTTCCGTAGTAGGAACTTGATTAATCTGATCCGCCTCTTCTCTTGTGATAGTGTTGTTAACAGGAAAACAAGCAGGGGCAGCAGGAATGTTATCATCCATTTGGAACATCGAGTGGAAGTGGGAAACGAGCTCTTTAGCAACAACTTCATCGTTAGTAGTCCATTCACCATTGGGGAGTTGAATCGCACAGATAGTGTTATTTCTTTTCCTTTGCAGGATAGAGAGGTGAAATATCTTTGAGTTTCTATCAACAGCCGGGATCCATTTAGAGTGATTTCTTTGTTCAAGGTATTTAAGCTCCATTTCAATCAGGTTCTCGAGTTGAATGATGATTTGTTTTTTAATGTCACTCACATCCCTCTCATGTGCCACCTTCTGAACTTCACAAAGCTTTCTTTGAGCAATTTCAATTTCACGAGATATATGCCCGAAATGCTTCTTGCTCCATTTTTTAAAAAACCCTGCCATATCCTTTAATCTTGAGGCCACACCACCCGAAGCTCTATTCCATGCATCCGTGGCAATCTCCATAAAATCAGGGTGGTCTAACCAAATTTGTTCAAATTTATACTCCCTAGCTTTCCTTTTTGCTTGTCTGCTAATCATGAACAAAATTGGGGCGTGATCACTGCACCATCTAGGGAGATGAAGAACAGCAGCTGTGGGGTATTCCAGAAACCATTATGTAGGGTTGGGTTAGAAGATTGGAGAAATTTTCTAAGTGCCCGAATTGTCGAGGGGTTCCCCAAACCTCGACAATTCTACGAGAAACTTAACATTGTCCTTGTGGATTTAGGGTAGCCACCACACCCATAGATGAATTGCATACCAAAATCTTTTTTGGGGTTTCGTCGATCTCCATTGGAGTGCTAGTTCTCTTCTTCCCTGTGACTTTCTCCCCATTACCATCTTTGTTTGGATTAGTCTTCCTCCTGGCGTCCCGTTTTCATCCCTTTCTCGTCTTGCCATTAGAGTTTTGATATTCACCAGAGTTAGTTGACGAGTAAGAGTATTCCTCAGAAGAACTAGGTTTTGCAGTTGGGGTTTTGAGTTATTAGGTATATTTGGGTGTAATTGAGGAGAACCCGACTGCGGGTTAACCTGGTTCTTTGCCAGGTCTAATTTACGGTTGGGTGTGGGTTGATTTATAACTGAAGGCTGGGCCTTGCTGGGCTGGATCAACCAGATTAGGTTCATTTCCTTTTTTTTTATTATACCTAACTGAAGGCTAGAGGGTGAACAAATTTTATTGGGATGGTGTCTTGGGAGAGTGGTGATTACCTCTTTTTGAAGAGTGGTGATTACCTCCGTTGGAATAATTACCCCATTCTCTTTTGTTCCACCTGGAGCTTTTATGCCTCCCTTCATTAAATTGTCGGACCTCGATGTGCCCCCTCTATCATTTGTATTGTCATCAAGATTTATTCTCCTAGGGTCCGATGACTCATCATTTGACACCACCTTTTCTAACTGTTTAGCAGCTGCACAACTACTGTCCCCCACTACCTCATCATCCGAAAACTCTAGATGTAGAGCTAAATAGTGTCGTAGAGATTTTGTAGAGATGTGATCCGATGGTGTAGAGCGAAAAGAGTTAATTTAATGGTGGACCCCCCTGCAGATCCGATGGTGTGGGTGGTGCCACCTTACGCTCTACAACACTATTACTCTCTACCTCTCTACACCAAGGGGCTCCGCTCATCATCAACGTTAGTATTCTGAGCAAAAGTATGACCCTCACTGTGCGTACCAGAACCCGTGATAGCCTCTCCATTGGGTAAAAGTTTCTCTTTTCCACGAATATTCTCATTCCCCATTCTTAAAGATGTTATTCTGAGCTGGATATCACACGTGTCCCTCATCTCTGCCCTTCCAGTACCATTCGAAATCAACGGTTCCTGAGTCATCTTCTTTGATTGAGCTAGATCTTGTGGGGATTTGAAGATTGCTGGGCTTTGAACTTTGAAGAAAGCTCTAATCTCTTCATTGTATCGTGCTAGAGAGCTATCAGACATCTTCAACATAAATTCTTCAGGACTGACTTTCAAATTGGTTTCAAGGAAGCTAAATAGATGTGGGCATTGTTTCATCACATGGCCAAAGAAACCACAAAAATAACACAATCTAGGAAGCTTTTCGTATCTGAAGATATCAGTAATGACCTTCTTGGATTTCAAAGTAATAATCATATCTTTTGGGAGTGGTTCAGTGATGTTGATTTTTACTCTGACTCTAGCATACTTACCCCATTTTTCGGCTCCTTTAGTATCTATCGGATCTGGTTCTCCTATATTTTTAATTATGTTAAACACTTTAACTGGATTCATCATACTCATTGGTAACCCATAAACATGCATCCAGAAATAAACAAAACTGAAATTGTAGTCTTCAAGAAGAAAATCATCTCTACATCTTACAAGAATCATCAAATCTTCTTTAACTGCCCATGGATAACCAAGTAATATAGCCTCTAAATCACACATAAATTGGAACTTGACCTTATAGTAACCACTTCCCAGATCTGTTAAACAAACTGGTCCTGAAGTTCTCCAAGCTTTTGATATAACCTCATTTATGATGATGGTGTTATACTCTTTACCTGAAATAAATCTGAATATTAATATCTTATTTGTATCTCTGGATAAATCTGGGGGGTCTTCTTCATCTTCATAGACAAAGGTTTTAGGTTTATCCATTAGGGAGTTCATCTTTAGAATGATTTCTTCAGATGTTGAATTAGATGTAGAAGCCATAACAGAAAAATCGAAAGAAAGATCGAAGGAAAAACAAAGACAGGGGAGAAAGAAAGAAGATAAAAAGGAAGAAGAGATAAAAGGAAGAAGAACTGGAAGAAAAAACTCACAGATTGTGATACATAAAACACCCTAGAAGGGGATAAAAAATCATCAGGGAAAGATGCATAAAGAACCTTGACTAAGAGTCGGGAACGACGGCCAGAATTGACCGTAATTTTCTTTGCTTCACACATAAGGCACTCTCTGTTAGAATGATCTCATTTCGTCCCTTGAACGAATCCGATTCACATATAGCATATACTCCACTCAATGTAGTCAACCCGGCCGAGATCTCACCGAAATTCTTCGTCTCACATATGGCCGAGACCCGAGACATGTAAATTACAGGTTTTTTTTTTTTTTCTTTTTTCTCTCGCTCTCTCCTCTCTAGAGCTCCTTTTTCTTCCATAAAAAGTCTATCATCAACCTTTGTTGCTCAGATCTCTTCTATTTTCTTGCTTTTAGTGTTGTTTTGCTTTTTGTATTGTGTTTTTTTTTCTTCTAGGGTTTACTTTCTTGTTCTTCATGCCATTTTTGGCTCATTTTGGTCGATTTTCGACTACTACTTTTGTTTCTCCATGCGCCTATATGGTGTTTATTAGTTATTTTTGGGACGAATTATCAAGTGAGTACAAGTTGATTGTAGAATTTTTCCGACGAATAGAGCTTTTACGACGAGTTCTAGGATTTGTGAAAATGAAATCAATCGCTAAAAGTTGGGCATATCACTCCATCATTGGAGCGCATCTTCTTAAGGAAGAAAATCTATCTAAATGGTTAAAGTTAGATATCACTCTAAATACCATTTCTTCTCAGATTCATCGGTCTTCTTCGGATACACAAATTGGAAACTTCAACGGTTCTCCGATCTTTCTCTTCTAGGGTTGCTTGTTTGGTTTCTTTTGTTGTATTTTGGCCAATGTTATTGGGGTCTTGACCCGTGTAATTCTCCTTTTAAGTTATTAATGATTTTTTTTTAGCTACAAAAAATATATACAAAAATTAGGGTTGTAAATTGAAGACATTTTTCCCAGGTAGACAAAGTTATTTATTTATTTATTTATATTATTTATCAGAATCAGAATCAACATGATTACAAGATTTAAATGGAAGCCTGGCAACAAGCTGGACTCCAATCCCTTTTTGAAGTACAACCCCAATCCTATGAAAAGGAAAATCCCCCACTATGACATTCGCATCATGGCTAGCCATATAATTGCACAATCTCTTCAGAAACTCTATGGTACGGCTACCCAACTCCCCTAAATTGGAAAAAGCCAGCAGCCCAAGACCAAAACCCTTAGCTGTACACTTCTCTAAATATTTGATTCTTTTCCAAGCGACAACATCATCAATTGCCTTGCCAGGAACAAAGGTGCGCACCCCACCGCATGTGAAAGGAGAAACAACCGTGATATCCATACACACATCATGTCGATTGTCCCAGTTGTACATTAATACATCCGCAGGTCTCAAATCCAAGCCGGTATATGATATGAATCCTAGATCCACCTCTTTCCTAGCTGGGACACCCGCACGATATATAACAAATGTCGGCAAAGGAGTCACGAACCAGGTCATGTCTATGTTTCCCCAAAAATATCCCTCTCTCTGCCACAACTGGAGCATGTGTCCCCTTCTTCGAACAGAGGGATCCCAGCTCTATAACGCAAGATAGCTCTAAAATGTCGAGAGCCAAGTTTTTGACTAAGCCCATAAATCAGAATGACCATCAAATAGTCTTGCGCATGTTTGATCCTGTTACACTGCCACAATACCGAATCACGCTCCGTCATGACAAACCGATTAGGTATATCTTTCTTCACTGCATCGAAGTATTTGATTGTCAGAGAACTCATAGAATGGGGGGCAATGTCATCAATGCATAATGAAGAAGACTCATTACCACATACCCGTTTGTATAGGGTAAGGGCGTGCTCAAAACATGGGCTCAAACCAGACACACCAGACAACCTCAAAATGTTCTCTTGTTGAGCCTTCGTCTGGAAACAAGATGTCATATAACAATATTGCATGGTGTCCTCCATGGTGTACGCCCCTAGGCCACCATCCTTGATGGGAAGTGTCACAAGCCTTTGCTGAATAGTACCAAAGCCAGGCCCATCACCCGTGACCAGATGTCTAAGAAACTGTATGAAATGATTATCAAAAATCACTTGTGCCTCACCCAAGTGGTCAGGCTTTGTCGTTCGCATAGAAAAGTATAACCTGAAGACACCATCACAATTCCTCAGCAACAAAAGCTCGCCTTGTGGATCTTTGACCTTCTGTATAGCATCAATCAAGCCTGTGGTCTTATGTACTCTGTTAACCACCATATTCCTGCAGAATTGGGGGTTTGGGCTAACATGACCTCCCAACAGCTTAACTCCCTCCGCTGGAACGATATATGTAAGGCGGGAAAACGCCCTCAACCAAACCTCTGCTGTCAACCGTAGGCCAAACAGTTCGGTCTTCGAGACAGTAAGATGCAAACCCAAAGAAACACCTTCTTGTTGAATAATGTCCAAGGCCTTGGCCACCATCAATGTGTCCCCAATCAAGGTCCCATCATCTAAATACCATGCTTATAAGTTCAAGGAGCACGAATCCGCAATTCTATGTATCAAGGGGTGTAGAGTTAAAGCAAATAACATAGGACCCAAAGGATCCCCCTGTTGTACTCCCATGAGCTGATGAAAGAGTCTTATCCATGTAATATAATCTAGCAGGAGCCGCATAACATAACTTTACCCACTTAGAGATGAAAGGAATCCGAATCCTTACCTCCCATGAAAAGACGAGGGTACCGAGTACACCACCAATCTTTTATTTTAGTCCACCTATAAGTCAAACCTTGACCGGTTCCTGTAATCAAGAATTCAAGAACAAGATCTCTTTCAGATCTGATTGATTCACACAAGGGAGTCAATACAAGAATCCGAAAGACTATGTCAACCAACCAAGTACGATACTTTAATTATATAAGATGACTCAAATATAATGCGGAAGTAAAGTAAAGTACACACAAGATTTTGTTAACGAGGAAACTACAAACTCTTAGAAAAATCCCGGGACCTAGTTCAGTTTTGAATACTCTTAAGAATTAAGCCGCCAATACACCTACTCTCAGACTTCAGACTAGCTGGTGCAGACAATATGACCCTAATACGACTATTAGTCACAAAGATTTCCCCTCAGTATTCCTATGCCTCCAACCACATTAAGGTGGTCACGCACATGTACTCCCCTACGTAAACAGACGCTCGTTACTGTCTTACGCAAGAGTTGCCTCACAGCCCATCACGAGGACTATTGCTACCCGACCTCCAATCAGACGATTACAACCTTATGGACAACAACCAAATAAGGGCAGGTCAAATCGCTAGATGATATCCTTGGTAACTAACAGATATTTCACCGAAGTCTTTTCACACCAAGAGCGAGGTTATTAAGTTTATTTAGACAATAAACACCTCGAGATATCGATCAAGGTTTTAAAACCTAAACTCCTGAAAGAGCAACCTTGTCGTCCCAGTTGGAATCAAGCAGATAGCTGTAGCAAGTACGATATGATATGACCGTGAAGAACGATGTACCTGCAAAGAACAAATCCAATAACAGCGTGTTAGAATTTCAACACCTTAATCATGAATACTAAACATTAGAACATGATGTGATTATACCTTATGCTGAAACAATATTACCCTAGTGTTAACATAATCAATAACCTGTGGAAAAAAAAACACCATGTACCAGCACAAAAAAAAATGATAAACAATTCCTTATAATCATGTACAGCAGCGTAAACATGGATTCATCATCAATATACAAGTAAGTAGAAAGAAAACAGGGGTTCCAATGACTTATGCTTCTACTTCTACTTCCTCTCACTTTCAGATGGATAGAATCATAAAACAAAGATATATTATAAGAGGCTAGAAGAGGGCATTAGTCAGCATCCATGTGTCCATCTAATTAGTCCATCATTAGTTAGATTGACACCTCACTAGGTGAGTCACAAAACACCTACGCAGCTGAGTTGTAACCTGATTACATTAGTTTATCCACTAATCCAGATTACAATAATCAAAGATTAACCTTAAGCCAAAACTGATTTGTTGCTAAACCAACATAAAGTCTAACATCTCCCACTTTGGTTAGCAACAAATTCTTTATTGCAAAAATTGCTTTCACGAGTCAATAGTACGCTAGCATTCGCCATTTAAAAGATGCATACACCATTTCCACAATCAGAACACTAGACGGACCATAATTCTTTACTTTGTTGTCATTCACTTGATATTGGGAGATCAACTCTATGTTGTTAACAATTTTACTACATTCGGGTTGCAAACCGAGCTAGTCTTTATGCTCAAAAACACTTCAAATCTTTAGTATATGATCTAATTACAGATCATCTGTGTCCCAATTAAGGAACTTTCATAATATCATTTTAGAGACTTCTTTATTACTCATTTAAGAGATTTCTTTACAACTCAAAACTAGCCTTTATAGCTTTAAGAGATTTCTTTATGATCTCAGAAAGATCTGTTAATATCACTATATGAGAGTGATACAAAATTCTTTGAGGTATGCCAATGTCTCTTTAAGAGACAACAACATACATACGCTAATGACTCATTTAAGAGACTACAACAAATTTTATGTGATCTCAAAAGAGATCTACACCAATAGCTCAATTAAGAGAATTACGGTAATTTTCCTTTTTTGAACTGTTTCCAAAAAGACTTTCTGTACTCAACATGAGTTGTCTCCGAAAGGAAAACTTCCTTTATGCTCAATATGAGATATCTCCGAAGAGACCTTTGGTATGCTTAATATGAGCTATGTCTCAATGAAGAGACCTTTTGTTGTCAATATGACATACGTCTCCGGAGAGACCTTTCTGTATGCTCAATATGAGCTATGTCTCAATGAAGAGACTACCGTTGTCAATATGACATACGTCTCCGGAGAGACCTTTATGTATGCTCAATATGAGCTATGTACAATATGACATACCTCTCAGGAGAGACCTTTCTGTATGCTCAACATGAGCTATCTCCGAAGAGATCATTTATGTGCTCACTATGAGTTATGTCTCAGTTAAGAGACTTCCCATTTGTGATAATAAGTACTTAGTTGGATGACAAACAAAAATTTGTTTTCATACTCCCATTGATTTCTTAGAACTTGCCACAACACATCTAAAACTTTAGAACAGATTCAATACCATCACAAGTTCACCTTTGGGAAACCCATGATACATCATAATTGTCAACTGTAAAACTTTATACATTCATTAAATTTCAAATTTTACTGGTGCGAATCACCTTTGGGTTAACTCACACTAAAAAACTTCCGAAATAAAGACCAAAAATATAGGTACATAATATACATGCTTATTGTCAATTTAAACAGCCATACATACAAACCACATATATAGCATGTTAATAAGCAAACCATAAACACCTTAAACTCATACAACACTCGGTACTATCGCAATCACCTTTGGGCAGAAGTACGACATACATGAGCTATAAAGAGTTTAAGACAAACATCTCACACGAAATAAACAACATGAATATTAAACCTTTGGGTACAACAGTAAACTATTTACCCGTATGAGACATGATTTACTTAAGATTTCCCGAATACAAATCACCTTTGGGCAGATTCATATTCTATCTGAATGAATCATAAACAAACCACAACAATCATATATTCTCATTAAAAATCTTTCATCACTCTCAAAGTATCGCTTTGGCAACACTATTCGAGTAATGAAGAGAGACAAGATTGTTACAAATTACAATTTTCGAAACTGAAAATTGAACAACACAGTTTAAAGTCTAGATCTGTACCTTAATGTTGACTCTAAACATACTTCAGAATATTAATCAAACCTCAGCTCCTTGAGCACTAAATCATGCGCTCAACTCCTCCCATATATGTTGTTGTTCCAATAAGCCTTTTATGAGAACCCAGCTGAGAAACAGTTTTTATGAAGAAGCTTGCAACCTGTAAAAACAGAATAGCGTTATCTCCTTCATAGGTACAAGTAGGAATTAAAATATAGCAAACAATTTAAGCATTCCACTCCTGGTCAAGAAACCATGACCACCATAGAGCTTTCGTCATTCTTTAATTGTATCAACATTCCCACGGTTCTGCCACTGAAACACCTAGAGCCTCACTCTCCCAAGAAGAAATCAGAGAATCACATAGGTTTAAACTATCCACTGGCTCCAGAACTTAGTGACTATTCACCGTGTGTCTGTAACTGACATCTCACTAGCCCTTGGTTCTGGGATGTATAACTATCTCTCCAGACAGTATCCCAATGACAACCAATTTGTGGTTGCGGATTCATGCCTATTTGCTTCATAGACTCACACCCACTTCTTTTAGAGTATCAACAGCAACATGCCATGAGCTGGTTGGTTGTTAACCATTGCTTTGTACAATATATGGAGAAAATCCACTTGAACTTTACTTGCCAATGAGCCAACTGATGCTTCCTCAGTATGAATTCAATTCTTCACAAAGACATTTGCCTACCTCCCACTGAAATTCCAAAACTACATGAGGGAAGCTCTCTGCATTTGAGGTCTCAACTGTGTCTTAATTATGTCCATCAAGGTTGTGATACAGAAAGCAATAAAACCAGCCACTATCCATCCTGCAGTTAGAACCAGCACTACAGTCCATGGATCAAAAAATAGCATCACTGATAACCTTATGGAAAAAACTCTAGCACAAACAAGGAACTCCTTGACTACTGTGTCTATTTCACAACAAAAAAAACACACTTGAGTTTTACTCTAACATGATGGACCAACGAGTCTGTTAACTGACCCCCGAGTAATCCACCATGAAGAAGTAAGTCAAGCCTTTCAACTTTGTCTAAATTCTGAAGAGTTTCTCACAAACAAATCATCCACAGTTTGGTTCTTGGATGAATACTTAATTCTACAAGATCGATACAGAAGTTTGCATCTAATTTCTGAATTCCTAGATGTCTGCAGATACCGGTAGAGGGCTTTCATCTTTAACAGTCACTCAAGTATGCTTCTGAATTACTTGAGCTTTATGACTTTCGGCTGAATTAGCATTTGCGACCAGCAATAGAATTTCTTTAAGTAGTCAAGCTACAATGAAGCCCTATACTACTCATAGTATTCCTTTAAGAAGACTGAGTTACCACTGCTAAAAACTTTAGCTTGAACATAGCGTTCACATGTATTAGCATCACAAACATAATACCACATGGTCCATCACAAAATCAAATTCATGAGACTAATTGATGAATGGACTTTAGTAACTCATAATGTTAGGGCATTGTCCGGTCAAACCCACTAGCGTTGGTATGTCAAGCTAGTTGTCAGTTTTAGGTGTCAAAAGTCAATTCTTGATTTAGCCTACTAGAGTTTAGATTTCGGAAATGGGATATAGACAAAGTAGTAGAGACCTTGAAGATGAAGAATGTGAAGACAAAGAAGATATCAATTATTCTTCATCGATAAAAGGTTAGTAGGAGTTATGACTTTATGGATTTTCTTCTATTTCTACTTCATCTATTCTTTCGAAATAGTCGACTACTTTAGTAGTGATAATAGTGATTGAGATCGTATTCTTGTGTAACATGGCCTTGTGTCATGACCAGTGTTTGATCCCACAAATACTGTGAGTCAAGAATGTATGAGACAGATTCGGTGCCATATGTCCATTACAATGGTTTGCTTGCAAACTGTTAATTGGATATGGATGAATCTAAAGGAGTGCTCTTGAGCAAAGAGTCCATGGATCACAGCTGAGGACGTTCTCACGTCTAAGTTCTGGCTCAGCCCAGTACTTCCAGCGGAATCCAGATTTGACGAAATCTGACAGGCGCACGGTTCACGAACCGGTTTGCGTACCAGACACTCGGAAATTCCCTGAGTTCGAGATGGCTATTTTGTTCACGTACCAGTACGTGAACCTGACGGTAGTTGTCTTACTGGTGTCGGATTTAGTGAATATTCTCCTAGAATTTCACTCTGAGTCGAATTCCAAAACTCATTTATCTCTTAGATGGACTTGTGTAAAACATAAAGACCTTTTGTGTTCCATCTAACGATCCTCAATGAGTCAATAAGATAAGATTATCTCTGGTCTGTTGGATTATATCTTGAAGTGTTTTAGAGCTAACAAAACACTTGGCAGATAATTCTAAAAAGAATTCCAATTGAGATTAATCTCTTATTACTTGGTTATCAAGTTTAGGGTTTCCCTAACTTGTGGGACAAGTAATTGATTGCTTTATTCCTAAGCAACCTATCTTATTGAGTGCTATAAATAGAGGTGTCTACGGACAGATACCGCAAGCATCAAGCATGCGTGAAGGTCCTTAGAGAAGATAGCGTAAACTCTTTTCACTTCGGTGAATGCTTGTTGTAGTATAGTCATCCTCTATAGGTTGCAACTCCTTTGGGAACTCCCTACGACTATAAAGACTTCCTTAGAGAGTTGGGAAGCACAGGTAGGAGATTGAAACCATCTTTGGTTGAAATCGGATTAACCTGTAACCTTGGTAACCTGATCACGTTCTTGTCTATTCTAAAGTCCGTCTCTTCTGATATACGGCTATTCAAGAACTGATACGTTACTCAACAAGGTTGGAAAGGTAGCAACGCACGGATGCACTCGGTGTTGTAAGACCTAGTTAGCTCAGGTTATACAAGTTCCTTAAGTGGTTCTTCGTGTATAACTGAGGTAGATTCGGATTGGGCATTGCTTACTTGGTTTGCTTGTCAGCCCCGATTCAAGAAGTAGATTTCCGTATGACCTGGATTTAACAATCCGAAGGATGTCATCTTGTGTATGGTAAACTGAAGAGGACAGTTACACCATACGTCAACAGTTTGGTTTAAACGCCAGTATTGCTAACACAAGCCTTTGACATCGGTCAAGGCAACTCCTAGGCCTGTAACGGACGTCAGCTAGGGGAATCAAGTGCGTGACGATCAGTGGGGATCCAGAGACGTAAGGAAGGCGACAGTAGCCAATTCGCTTAGTGTAGTTGGTAAAATCCCCAAAGTAGAGATTTTACCAATACACCCAATAATAATACAAGAGATATACATAAACATAAAGATAAGGATTTATTATTGATTTATGGAGATGTTATTACATAGGGTTTCCATGAGAACTTAAGTGTTCTTCATGTTCTTGGGAAGAAGGGTAGAGTAGAGGAGAAGATGGGGTAGAGGGAGGAGATAAAAGAGACCATCCCCTTATTTTAGGGTTACAATGCTATTTATATGAGACCTATTTGACGAATTTACAATACTACCCTCAAAGGGAATCCTATGCTAGAGTTCTTCTATGGTGTATCTTCTCCTAGGGAAGACTAAGTTACGTCAGCCTTGGCTTGGCGCCATATAGCGGATACGCTACTTCACTTAACAATCATGTGTCTTCCTCAGCTAACAAGCATGGACGGCGACCTCAATCTCCATTCTTTGAACTTCAGCGGCTAGTCTTCTACTGGATAAGGATTGCTGACGCGGATCCCACTGAGTCAACAAGTCAACTCTGACAACCTGACCGCTCTGATCTTCTGACAAATGCTCAACCACCTCTCAGCTTTCTGCCGGTGACGTGTTCTTTACCCGCTGATCACAAATCACTCTTCCGTTCCTCTAACGATAGCAGTCGATGTAGCTTCAGCGGCAGTTGATGTAACCTCAGCGGTATTTACTGGTGTAGTCTCAGCGGTATCGGTTGATGTAACTTCAGCGGTATTGTCTATTAATGCGGTTCTTGGCATTTCACCCACTAATCCTCTATGCATGGTGATAAACCTAAAGCTTCTTGTTGATGATTATGTACTTCTCACTGATACTCTTCTTACTTAGCCTCACCTCTAGGATGCTTTTATTTGTAGAATGCATTTTCTACACCTACATTTTGCCCCTTTGCTTATGGATGGTTCGCAGATTAATCCTTAAGCAAAATCTCTTTGGAACGCCATCTGGTGCAGGCGGAGTAAGAAGTAAAGTCTTCGAAGTAACTTGGCTGGATCTATTCTTGATTTGGATGGCTTTCTTCGGCGGACTGTCTTGGACGAATCTTCTGTTGGCGGCTATGGCTCTGGCATGGATTGGCATGTTGTCTTCAATCGTGCTTGACTAACTCTGAACTTTGGATTTTAGTGTGCTGATGTAAACTTGAGCGGATCTTCTATCTTCGGCGGGTGACCATTGCTTGTGAAGAATACCATTGTGCAAAAATCTATGGATCTTTTTCTTCAATAGGCTGACAAGGTTCGGCGTCCATTAATGTGAATGAGGTACTGGTTGTTTCCGCCGTCTTCAAATACATTTGTTGTTGAGTGTTGATGAAAATTTAGGAGGCTTCAGCGATCTTTATTTGAAAGTAAATGCTTTGTCTGCTTCTTCAACTGGAAGAGAGATGAGGAGTTTTGTAGCCCAAGGTATACTTCGGCGGTCTTTGTTGCTGAGGATCCTGATCTGAACTGTTTACTTGTGAATCCTCATAGCGATAATTGTATATCAACGGATTTTGCAAATGACGGTTGATTGAATTTTTGTTGTTGCTGAAGGAACTGAGCGGAAGAGTACAACTTGCTTTTAAAAATATATATCTATATTTGCCCCTACTCTTGCGCGAGGTTCTGAAGCAACGACTCTAGGTTCAACGACTTGTGGCTGACATTTCTGCTTTCTTGCCTTTACTGCTATGCCTACTTTGTATTGATTTAAAAATCCTTGTACTCACCAAGTGATGTCCTGCAAATGAGTCATAGGGAAATTAAAAAGAAGTTTTGTATTTCATGTACATGGTTGCCCCTTTTTGCTTTGAAAAGTAAGGAATCGAGACTTTTGAAAGCAAAAACAAGTCAAAACTTCTTCATTTTATATATGGCTCTGCCCCTGTTGGTCATGCTATGAATCTTGTAAAATGCAATAGGAAACAATAACTCTACGTAGTTATGACATGCTAATATAATAACTTGGGTAAGTGATACTTAGCTCTCAGCGGTTAGACAATTATTGCTTGTTCATTATTGAGTTCGGCGGATAATATAAGATTAAACCACTGCCCCAGCATGTATCAACTTGTAGTTACCAATTTTACTTCAGCGAGAATTCGTGGTGTTCAGCGGGTATCTTGTTGTAAAGTCGTCGATCGATTTGAATGAAATTATAGCGGTTACCCAAATTCAAGATCATACTAAGGCATATGACAAAGCAAATTTGAAAGATAGAAGATAATATTGCAGATGCAAATAGTAACGCAAACTTAATTATCATGCCCCTGACATGGTTAGTAACTCATAAGGGAAGTGAAAATGTATTTATAATGAAATGTTTGTAAAGTTTGAGATACTTAGCCTGTTTGTCCGGCGTAAGGTAAATAGTTTGGCGGTTGCCCCTTGGCCAACTTGAAAGCATTTGATGTTACCATGTATATCCGCTGATATCCAACTGAATCCTGTGCAGGTCGGCAACATGTATACCAAGCTTGAATTCTTTAGTGAGGACCGTTGTAAGCAGCTCCTTGTCTTCTTAGAAAGCGATGATGCTTGAAGTTTCTGTAGGTATGCTCTATCCAAGCAACTTGAAAACAAAGTTAGTTTTTCCGTTGTGTATGCTTAAAATCATGGCGGGGTTATGCAAAGGTAACAATATATGCAACGTTTTGACTCATGA